>JAOZJS010000046.1:0-142770 GCA_025882695.1 Amerodectes protonotaria | reverse complement strand
CATTTGCACGGTCAAACATCCGTTTAGGTCAATCCGCCGACCTGTTGCTGTTGTTGTAGTTTATCGTTGTGGTTGTTGTTCCCAACATCTCCGGACAACAATGGTCGTTTCCTTTAAAAGAAAACAAAATAGATACTAGATAAACTTGGCCAATCTGATTTCCATCTAATTCTTTTCCATGTTTTTGTTTGTTTGTTTTGTTTCGTTTACCATGGATGATGATGCTCAAACATGGATATAGCTTTCCATTGATAAAAGCATTCCGTGGTGAATTGACGCCCAACAATATGCTTTCACAAGCCACACATCTGTGTGAAGGTGCATTGATGGGCCCCAGTTCTTTGGTGGTCTATCAACATTATCTCTACACTGGTACCATTGGTGGCGGTATTTACCGCTGCAATCTGGAAACTGGAAACGCCACCAGAATTGTCAAGGTTGCCAATGAACTTTGTCGCACCAAGTACTGGGATGCATCATTATGTGGACGTCCACTGGGCATACGTGTTGATCGTTCCGGTAATCTGTACTTTGTCGATGCTTACCTTGGTTTACATCAAATAAGCTTTTATGGCGCCAATCAACAACGATTGAGAGTCAAACGTTTGCTGTCACCGGATCTGGTAGGATCCCGTTACATGACACATTTGGCTTTGGATGAAGGCGGCGGAGCTAACGGTGGTATTGTGTTCTATATCACAATTGCCAGCACCAGACATGATTTGAATGAATGGCCAAGGATGGTTTTGGAGCCAGATCGATCGGGCCGGGTGATCCGGTTCGATATGGATCTAAATCAAACCGAAACATTGATGCAAGGCCTTTGGTTTCCGTCCAGTGTTCAGTTATCAGATGATAGAACCTCTATTCTTGTGGTGGAATTCACTGCTCGACGTGTGGTTCGACATTATATTCGAGGTAAGATTCTAAACAGAGACTTGATCGTGATTTTTCAAACAATCCCAAACAAATTAGGCCCTCAACGAGGTAAAACAGAGACCTGGATCCAAAACCTTCCTGGTGAAGGTGAACATTTGATAAGGAGTTTGGACAAATATCAAGAAACCTATTGGCTACCGGTGGTGAATGCCCGGAACGTTTCATCACCATCGATGCTAGACTGGCTCAGCGATAAACCATGGATCAGAGAAGAGATCATGCAAAACTTTACAGCTTTGGGCCAGAAAATCGAAATGCTCGGATCAAAATGGTCGAACGCGCATTTGGAAAGGCTTGGATTTCGTTTGAAAAATTTACATTTCTTCTACGACGAAGCATTATCCAATGATTATGGATTGGTTTTGGAATTGGATTCCAATGGTCGATTATTAGGTTCGTTGCATTCAATAGACGGGACAAACTATCGCCTGAGCGAAGTGGTCGAAGGACCGACCGAGAATCCATACGAAAGAGTGCTCTACATTGGATCCTATGTCAATCCTTACATACTCAAATTGGTGATACCGAATTTCACCCAAGATTATCAACAAAAAAACAAACAAACCACCACCAATAAGATCAACCAGAGTGGAGTGGATTTCAGCCTATTACCGTATGGATCGAATAGGCGAGCAATTGCAGCCACACTGGATGGTAACATCATCGATCGTAACCTTATAGATCTGGATGATAAACCAATTTACTTGGGAGCTGGAACCCTGAATCGAAGATTGCGTAAAGAAGCATCCAGGTATAGTAGCAGTACCTAGAGATGATCCAAGTCAGATCAGTCAACCTCGCTCATCGTTTGAATTTGGCGGGGAAATTCACAAAACAAATTGACCGCACATTCTTTTCTCTTTAAGATTATGAACGTATTGCACATACATCCACGCATCCACAAACGCTTACACATCCATTAAATTGTAAATATTTTTTTCGTCTACTTAGCGAGCCAATTCTGGATTCAAATCCAGAATGTCAGAACCGATTTTTCAATTGAATTTTTTCTCCTTCTTAAATGATTCTCTTAATTAAAATTATTATTTTTTTCCAACTGAAAAAAATCGGAGTTCGATGAAAGCTCCCAAATATTTTAGTTCGAATTTTCGAATTCTATTCATGAGCATCCGGTGCAGTGCGACCAAGTTTACGCTTGTACACAAACATCAACAATTCAAAGATTTAAGATGATTCAAAAATTAAAATATCGTTATGTTGTTCTGACTGCATTAACCACATTATTGATTATATTCTGGAGATCGCCTACCGAAAATTTAAAAGTTCCCGGAACAATACGACAGTTAAGAAAATCGTTAAGCAGAAATCTTCAAATACAAGCAAATCAAACGATTTGCATTCTTGTGATTTCGTGTGATCGAACAGGATTGTTGAACTCAACATTGAATCAATTGTTTTCACTTCGGTCCAGAATCGATCATGGATTGCCCATAGCGGTGAGCCAAGATTGTGGTAAGCAAGAGACTCGTCTATTGCTTCAACAATTGATGGATGAACAATTGATACAAAATCATTTCGAATTTCCGTACATATTACATTCGTACACATTAGACGCTAAAAAGAAAAGACTCTTAGGATATTACAAGATTAGTAGCCACTATAAATGGGCGATCCGCAAAACGTTCGAAACCTATCCAAATGTGGACAAATTGATTATAGTGGAGGATGATTTGAATTTCTCCCCAGATTTTTTGGATTATTTTCTGACATTGGCCCCATTAATGGATCAACTCGAATCAATTTATTGCATTTCAGCTTGGAACGACAATGGCAAAGCCTATTTGATTGATCCAAAAGCATCATCATTGCTTCATCGGACGGATTTTTTTCCAGGCCTTGGTTGGATGTTGAAAAAATCCATTTGGTTGGAGGTCGAACACCGTTGGCCGCCTGCATTCTGGGATGATTGGTTTCGTGATGCTCAACAACGAAAAGACCGATGGTGCGTAAGGCCGGAAATTTCCCGTACCAGCACTTCCGGCAGGAAAGGTGTAAGCAAAGGGCAATTCTACAATCAACATTTACAATTCATCAATCATTATGGACAATACTATCCATTCATGAAAAGCCAAAAAACGATTCTGAATGAAATAGGTTCAGACAATTATGATCAACTATTTTTGAATTTGGTCTACAATCAAACGGTAAATGTCCATTGGTCATTTGTGAAGCAATTGTTCAACAAGACTGGAACTAAATCGGAAAAATCTGTCGTATCATATCGGATGACATACTACACAAAAGAAGAATTTCTTAATATGTCCAAGAAATTTGATTTGATGAATGATTTCAAAAATGGAATACCAAGAACCGCCTACAAAGGTATTGTTACATTTTTCAATAATGGCTTCCGATTCTATTTGGCGCCACCGATTAGTCGCAAGCACTATCTAGTGAGTTGGACTTGAACTAATAATCGTAGAAGCTCTTTCGAAAAAAATAAAGACGATTCGCGACGTACCGAAACGAGTACGATAAAATATTGTATTTTATTAAGACATTTTAATAATAAAATTGCAGATAAATTCAAGGTTGAATACGATAATGCATCCATGATGTTGGTTGATCGCGGACAGGTTCGAAGACGAATCGATCATGTAGTCGATCACTTTGTCCTTGCCAAAATTCAAATCTTTCTGGCCGTATGTAATAGCCGCCCCAGAAATCGGGCCGAGGTATTTGGTCCACATCACGCCAACGTTCTTCTTCTTCTTTTTGTAATCTCACCAATGTTTCTCTTGAATCTATGGGGGCTGATTGTTTGCTTATGATTGCACTGATGCGCGACAATTTAGGGCGTGCATTGAAATATTGATCAGACACCTGTGGCGGTACTTTCTCGGCCTGACCTTCGATTCTGACCTGTCTTTGAGGAAACTCCCAATAAAATAATAATGCTACATTGGAATTATGCTCCTGCAATAAGAAAATATGATTAGATTTCCCAATCTCAGATCTAAACGAGGCTAATTGTCACTGACAATTTCTTGGCCTTTTCGACTTTGATAATTGGTGAAGATCTTGAATCCATTTTGAGGATCATAACCCTTCAACAAGACCATCCGAGATGATGGTTTGTCATTTATGCAGGTTGACAAACAAACGGCGTTGATTTCAGTATGTTTATTGACATTCTGTTTGGCTGTCTCGAACCATTGATGGAACAATTCGAAAGGATCGTCGATGATATTTTCATCGGTCAGTGCTTGTGACTTATCACAATAAGGTTTGCGCATATCTGAAAATGGTGGAAATTCAATAAAAACCAATCTTTGGAAATTCTTTCAAATCACATACCGCTTAGATCGGCTGACATTTTGGAAGACGAACAAAGGCGACGAATTAAGAGAAATAATGATATTTGTAGGTTTTTGGACATCCAAAAAAAAAATCAAGGGATCTTCGTTCTTCTGAGTATTAATGCTAAGGATAAATTGATATGATAAATTGCTCTACATAGCCTGATACCCTGCCATTTTCGGTGCATCTTTCGAGCTCCGAATTTTTTATAGGTACTCTGACCATTCAGAAGATACGTGTAAATGTCCGGAACAATTTGAAAAAAATTGGGCGCAAAATATCCGGAACAGGACGCGTTAAAAAAAACGCAAAAACAATTTAATTTTTTTGGAAAGTTTTTCATTTTGGAAGTGTGTGATTCAATTTCAGGCATGTCAATGTTTTCAATTCATCATCAGGTGCTGGTATGACACTAATCAAATTATCTTTCAAAAACTCTATGGTACTTTTAGGCTCGTATATTTTATAATCAGGGCCCAAAGAATCGGTTGTTTTGTAACTTTTCATTATATCTTGGTCAGCGGTACTTTTTTTCAAATTCACCGGTTCACTTTTACGTAATTCACTTTTAAATTTAATTTCATGCTCGGTCTTTGGAATGGTGTTTTTATTGCTTTTCCTTGGATGAATGGCATTGGTTTTTGGTCCGGCAGCATTTTTGATGTCAATTTTTGAATCACTTATGTTCAATTCCATGTCTTTGGCCATATTGTGATTTAGCTCTTTACTGGTGCAATTGATCAGTATCAAAAATATGGACAACACAAAGATCATAATTAAAAACCAACAAGTCATGAAAGAGATCATCATTGAAGAACAGGTGACGAAAAAAACAACAAACACAAAACGATCAACTTTAACAACTCGGCGAGAAATTTGTGACCGTTTTCATCATGGTTAATCACCTTTTTTCTTCGGTCAAATTCGATTTAATTTAATTTTGGATTAAAAATTGAACATACTTAAATTGTTAGCACAAATGGAACATATAACGAAACGAAAATTAATTAGAAATTTGGCCAATAAAACTTAAGTAAATCATGGAATTGTTTTGAACAACATATAAATGATATCCGGGCGATGATTCAGGAAATGACCAAGAGTATTCGAAATAAATTGAAATTTAAGCTTGTTTAAGAACTTTGTTTGGATGATTGGAGTCTGATCGGATTGAAAATTAATGAAAAATTGAAAACAAAACAAAGGGCAAACAAACAAAATCATACCGATAGTTAATATAACGAGCTCCTTGGATAGTTTGAGCCCCGAAGTTGGTAACATGGCAAGCAAATAAGAGCATATTTCGTGGCTCGACACGGATCGCAAAACGCATAAACAAGGACGAATAGAGCAATAATGCTATCAATCGGGCAACAATAGACGAGAAAATCGAAATCGAGATTTGAATTCAGGTAATTTTGCTGGTGTTCATCTTACCTAGAGTCATACGAGGACTTATGATACTGGCATCCTTCTTGATATCACTCAATGCAGCTATTGGTATACCCCAATTGGCAACTGGTCCCCAAAAGTGCTGTAAGATTTGAATAGATCATCATGCTAGTTCAAAGTTCCCAAAAATATTGGATAATTACCGTGCTGATTCCGATGATAATGGAAAAATGATAGAAAGAATCACACAAACATAGTAAGAATTAAAGATTAGTATTTCGGAAATTCAAAATTATTGGAATTACCTCATCAAATATTGACGAAACTCTTTGCTTTTGAGTTGCTGAAAGACGTTGGCGACAATTTTGGCGGCCATTGTTGATGCAGAAAAATCAAACAATTTGAGCAAGCTGAAGCAAATTTTCACCAAAAACAATATTTCGCGCAAATAGGATCAATTTTTAAATATCTTTGATTGATGTTTGCGGTCAAAATGTTGGGCTACATCGACATTGGAGAAGATAACCAAAAAACGAACATTTTGCAAAAAATAAGGGTCTCTATTAAGAATACTCTTGGAAACTACGTCTATGAATGGCTTGGAATGGTTTTTCAATCGCCATTTTCAACTGCCAATTTTCGGTATTCTGAAGTCTTCACTTGACCAGTGAACACCTTTTTCTCAGTGTTGGTTTTGACTTGATTCTTCTTGACTTGGTTTATTTCGACTTGATTCTTGATTAATTTCAAATATCTCGACTGTTCTCGATGTCTGTTTCAATCTCAAATGCATTTATCGTTGAATTCAACATTCATTGGTTTCTTTTGGTTTAAAAAGCCGAATCAAAGAATCTCTTGGAAACATTAGACTTTGTCCAACTTTTATTTAAAACGGTGCGTTTATGTTGATTCCCGATGTTCGTTTCTAATCAATTTTTTTTAACAATTTCAGTGAAAATAACAAGCAAACCAAGTTGTTCAGAAAGCGGAATCAGCGAATCTTACGCTTCTATCATCGTTTCCATACACTCTCATCATTTTAACCTGATCGGAATTATATTTCCATGATTTCCTTAAAAATTTTTGCCTTTTGAACATTTTAATTATCATTTAAATTCACAAAAACAACATTCAAACATCTTGAAATGTTTAAAAAATAAAATCATACATTGCATCCATTGAATTATAAGAGTAGTTTATACAGCGCAAGCAAGCAAGCAAAAATATGACGTCAGTGACGTCACGAATGATTTTTCTCAGCTGATCGACCGAAAAAGCCCAACTCTCACTGTACAATACCTTTGGCAATACAAATCCAACCACAAATTCCTCTAACTATTTTAGTGCTTCCAAAACAAGCAGCACTTTTCTGAGTGTTGTTTTCAACTAGCCCATCGTAAATGGATCATAGCCTATTAATTTATCCAGTGATTTACTCAATCGGCGCTATATCATCGCTTTACACCAGTTATCTATTTTTGAGGTAATGGAATGATCGAATTCTTGGAACGGTAATTAAAAGATCAATTTTTTTTCTGCAGACCAATGATTAAAGTTAATGTTGAATGTTGGTTCTGTATGACCATATGTAAAGTGACACTGGCGGAAAGAAACTCATGGAAATGCTCCACTTGTAACCAATATAATGGTTTCAATAAGGTAAAGTTGTTCCAGGATCGAAATTTTTGACGCTACATTTTTCTGATCATTATTTTATAGGATGGATCATACAATCGAATCATACCTGAACAATATGATTATAATCATAAAGATTATTGCCAAAAACAATCGGCACCATTGTCTCACTCATTTTTTGGGCCATTTCGTTATGAACAAAATCGTCTTTGCGATGATTGTAACGCAAAACAAGCCATGAAGATTAAATTGATTGCCAGTTTCGTGCCGATCAATGAACAAGATTTTGATCAAGAGTTTTCCATATTCAAGATGAACTTGGAACAAACGTATCAACTATGTGATGAATGTGAAATCCTGATCAAAAAATTGATCAATGAACCAAACACGAAACCTCGAGAAGAAACCGGATGGCAAATCAGAAAATTTTCCCCCGCAAATTTTGCTGATGAAAAATCAAATAGAATTTGGCAACAGAACCCTCGAGCATTCAGCAAGAATTTTTTGGTATATTTTATTTTGCATTTCGCTTCGGTGGCCACCTTATTCTATTTGTTGTGTTTGAGTTTCAATGCTCATGAAATGAACATTCATGGACAACAAGATTATAGTTTTGGCCTAAAAGATATTTTCCCGGAGAAACATGTGATAATTTACATTGGCTATTACCATTACATAATATCGCTCGCATTCGTTGCTTTCTTGATTCGAATGCTGATCCAACCAAAACCGAATGGTTTTTTCGATGCATTCAGACTTTGTTTTTGGATCGTTTTGTTCACCAATGATTTCAATTATCATCTTTTGTCGTTTAATCGAAAAGAATTGATCTACTTACATCAATCAATTTTTATCTTGTTGATCCTGAGCGATCTGGCAAAAACGCTCATCAACTGCGCTGATATTGATCTCAATTTTTGGGCCAAAAGTTTCAGACCTAAAGAAGAAAGTAAAACATACAGCAACATACGCCAACAGATTCAAGCATTATCTTTGACGGAACCCAGCAAAAATAATGGATTTTCTTCCGGTTTTTTCGATTTTCATCCACCACCTACAACCATTAATACGGACATTGCCGAACTTTTTGGATCACCTAAAAATACATGCAAAACCAAGAAATTGGCCCAATTCTCTTTCGTGTCGGATAAGCATGATTTTGACAAACCAACGCCTTCGGCGTTGATTTTGCCCTACAAAAACAACAATAACAGTCCACCACGGATTTTGAATTATTTCATCCAATACGATAGTTCTTTGATCCAGAATCATCAAATCTATACAAACGCCAAAAATAACATCTATTGGAACATCTTAATCACCTTTTTGATCATCTTGGTGTTGACCACTCTATTCCTAATGATTGTTATTCTTACATTACCTTTATCATTTCAATATTCATTGAATCCCAATGGTTTAAATTTGAATCTTTCTTTTCGTTGATTTGAAAGCTATCTTTATATATTTTTGCAATCACAACTTGACTTGTCGAAATGCTCCGTACATTAAAATACTGAAAAAAATGGCAATACTTTTCTGTAACAAGATTGTGGTTTAAAAACCGATTGAATCAATTTTTAGGCAGATTGGGTTCCACCAAATTAATCCAAAAATTGGCACAACTCAGATGATAACGGTGATTCTCGAACAACACATTGGATTTATATTTCCAATTATCGCCCATACAAATTATGCATTTTTCATCCGATATCGTTGACCTTTCTTCTTCATTCTCCGAGTCAAATTTTTCACCAACATCTATGTTTGCTTTTTTCATAATGTTATGTATAGAATTCCAATTGGAAAATATTTCATCGAAAACGGTGAAAAATTGTTGATTTTTTTGCGTTTCATCCATACTTGATTTGATCCGGATTGTTATCAAGAAAACTTCTTGTAAATCTAAAATTTTTCGAAACCAAAATCGTCAAAAAAATATGAATAAAGATAAATAACAATACCGACCATGGGCGAAATCGATTCCATCTTCTGAACCTAAAGCTTCTATGACTGATTGTTCATCGTGGTTTACCGTTAGCACATTGAACGTTTTGTGCATAACTTGTTTGATGGCGGTCAATATTTTCAATGGAGCTTCATTTTTATCATCTTCTTTAACATCTTTGCAATGGTCTTCATCGCCAAAAATCGGCTTTTGTGAATGAAAATCACCAAATTCTTCACAAAATGTCTGGAACCTGCCATCGATGTTTTCGAAAAGATCTTCTTGATTAATGTGATTTTCCTCTATTTTTTCTTCAGATGCAAAAGAAGGAACAAAATCTTTATAATCGCTTTGACTAGACTCGAAATTCGCTTCAAATTCATTGTCGTCCAAAGGGGGTAACGCTTGCGAATCATTGTTATCGGTAATAAAGTTGGCAGATTTGAACTCACAGAATTCGTTTGAATCGAGCAAATCATCTTTTTTGAGTTGAGTTGGCGATAGCTGCTGTCGTTGTTGTTCAACAACATCATTTCGGTTATCAACAATACATTTTAGCGCAATACTTTCTTCATTTTTTTCCGCTATTTCTGCAAAATATGGCACCGGTATCTGTGTCAAACTGTACAGATCATTGAATGGATCGATAGAATTTTGTTGCACCAAACCAATCAATGCTAACATGACAAACATTTCATTTCTGGTCAATTCTCCAGGCTTAAAACGATTCACAAACGACCACAATTTTGCCAATAAATCATTGGACAATTTTGATGTGATCAATATTTGATATAATTTTTCTCTATCACAAAATTCTTGCACATTATCCGTATTTTCTGTTTTGACCAGATTCCATATTTTAAGATAAACACTCGGTATTTCTGGATGCATGTAAAAACATTGTGGAATGGTTAATTGCTGTTGTTGTTGTTGATTTGATTGAGTTGGATCGTAGATGTTTGTAACATGATTCGGATGATTGTGGTTGGTCGGAGGTTGTTGACTCCATGCTTTTCGGAGGTAATAAATTATTGTTTCAATCAAAACAATGGCAAAGTTTTTTAAAAACAAGGACTTTGATAATTGGATTTAAAAAGGAGAGCTCTTACATTTTGGATTAAGATGATTATTGTTGCTGTTTTGTTGTTGCTGGTGGTGATAAAATTTAGTTATTTTAGCATCGGTGTCAACTTTTTCAAGTATATTTCTAATTAAATCGTCTGCTTTCAGATCTTTTTTCAACGTTAATTGCTGCAAACGTTGTTGTTGTTGCTTGTAAAACGAATCTTTTTGTTGTTGCTTCTTTAGCAATTCTTCATTTTGTTCCATTTGAATTGGGAAAAATTTGTCGAACTTAAACACAAAAGAAAATCATGGATTTATGATGATGATCAATTAGAAATGATCAGAAATAAGCACACAATTGTGATTGATTTAATTTGAAATGATAGTTGTTTCATGCATTGTGGCTTGCTGAATAATGACTGAGAAGACGAGATGAGCTTCTTCGAAGGCTGTTCTTTTTTCGGGAAAGTTTTCCATCGAAAAATATTAAAAGTTTCTCGAAAACTTTCTCGGAAACTTTCTCGGTCACATGATTCAGAAACCTATCCTTATGTTTAAATGGTTATATCCTTATCCTTTTGGTTGATATTTAACACCTACCTTAATTCAATCCGGATTTTCCAGAGTTTACATTGCGCCAAATTTGCTATTTCAGTGGATTTTTAGCCAAAAAAGCAATAATAAGTTTTTTCTATCAAGATCGGTTATCGATAATCATTCCGGAATGTTGTTGAAAGAATTTGTGTTTAAATTTCAAGAATTCGCTCCAACAGAATTGGCCGAAGATTGGGACAATGTTGGTTTGTTAGTTGAACCATGTGGGAACATCCGGATCAACAAAATGATGATAACCAACGATCTAACCAAACCTGTGATGGATGAAGCAGTCTCGAAGAAGATCAACCTAATCATTGCCTATCATCCGCCAATATTTCGTCCATTCAAAACGATCACACAGAACACATGGAAGGAGAGAATCCTGACCAGATGTTTAGCGAACAATATTGCCATTTATTCTCCTCATACCGCATTGGATGCAATCGATGTGGGTATCAATGATTGGATTTTATCTTGCTTTCCATTCCATCGTGGAACATATAAACCGATTGTAAAATCAAAAGTAAAATCTGCTCATTCTAAAGCCTATTGATAGCTAACTGACTAAATTTGATAGTTCGAATATGGATCTGCACCTGTAGGTATGGGACGAATTGGTCGACTGCAGACTCCTACTAGCATAGAGCAAATCGTTGAAAAAATGAAAGATCATCTAAAATTAAGCCATCTACGTTTAGCAATGGCTTGTCATCATACTCCAAGTTTAGTATGTTCCCAATTCGAATCAGTAAACTCATCAAATTGTTTCCCTCTTATAGAATCAAGGATTAAACAAATTGGCTGTTGTGCAGGATCTGGAGCGAGCTTGTTAAACAAATTGAATAAAAATATGGAACTCTACATCACTGGTGAAATGTCTCATCATGAAGTTTTGGATGCTTGCCATCGTGGCATATCGGTGATTCTATGCGAACATAGCAACACTGAGCGTGGATATCTATCAACCTCATTTTTGGTCTATTTACGGACAATGTTTCCAAACACCGAAGTGTTGGTGTCCGAACGCGACCAAGAACCATTGAAAATTGTCTGAGAAGCAATGATATTAGATATTGATCTTTCATTGATTCTATCGATTACCATTATAATGTATTCATATTACGTAATGGTTTTTTTACTATTGTTTTTTTTGTTCAATGAAAATTTGAAATATCTATCTACACGCATGAGCTTGGCGCGCGCGTGCCCGCCTATTGTAACGCCTCAAAAGCCATTTCATCCGATGACTCCCTCCCTCTATCCTCTCCCTTTCTTCTCATTGGTCGAAACAACCAGGTTTCGATCGTCTAGACTTCAAAAAAATGCGCAATTTGCCCAGACACACACACGCGCTTACAGAATGTTACAGAATGGCAAATAGAGATGATATATGAATCCGAATTATTATGTCATGTATTCAATGTATGGATCCTCGACGATCCTCGCGCGCGCGGATACATGCACAACAACACCACACAGACTCGTACAGAGTATACAGTGTGGCCAACACCAACATTGAAGAGAAGAAGAAGAAGAAGAAGAATACAGAGTGGAAGAAGCTACGGCGCTCAAGAGTGTGTGTGTGTGTTATGCACCAAATTCGGTACATTATCATCACCCCAAGCAACTGTTTGCACATACATACTCTATCCCTGGTTGGTTTAGTTTTGGTTTGGTTATTTTTTTGCTGGTTTCTGCTGGAGATTTTATCACAAAAGAAGATAATGTGCAAGCGAGAGAGACAGAGAGAGGGAGAGAGAGAACAAAAACTGTAGCATTGTTCTAAATGCACAAATAATGTGGAAAATTAATAATAATTAAAATAATAATAAAAAAGCAACATTTACAACACACCACACACACACGCACACGCACACACTCTGGAGCAATATAGAGGAGGATGATCTTCTTTTTCATAAGAACAGAATCCCTAATAAAACCCCAGAACAACAATAACATCAACAATTTTGAAGATAATCGCGAAATTCTTTTAAAAAAATTCAAGAACTTTGATTAATTAAGAAGCGACCGAAAAAAAGAAGAATATTATCATTCGAATTAAAATGCTCAATCTTCTTTTGCTTGTTACTTTACTTATTGAATTTTCAACAACACCATCATCATCATCATTATTATCATCAGCATCGACATTAGAATCGACATCATCATCCATAACATTATCGACGTTTCCTTAAAGAAAAGGTTGGTAAAATCTTTGGCTATTTATATTCCATTGGGCGATTCTATCGCGTTTCGATTATGATCAACAGAATATGCGCCTTTGGCTATTCTTTATATTTTAAATTGAAATAACATCATCCCTTTGGACAATCATATAACACACAACTGGAGCAATTCATAATTCTAATTTTCACACTTGATCTCAATCTTTTTGTTGGTTCATTCATTCGTTTGTTCGTTCGTTTGTTCTATTTCGGGTTATTTCTCGATTCATTTTGTTCTTGTTCTTGTTGTTGATTGACAAAACTGGATTCAGAACGATCCATCATGTGTGTGACGTTTGGATTCACAATTTTCCTGTTTCTCGGAACGCTAGGGTTAATCTTATCACTTCGCAACAACAATGCAAGAAAACGGAAAATCTGAAGCCAATTGTCTTTGCTACAAATCGCGTTTCTCTTCTTGTTCAAATTGTTTTGGATTTCTTTTTGCTTTGCTTTGTGTTTAATATTCCAAAATTTTGTTTCTTTGGATACACACACTGTGATTTGCCAAGAGTCTTGCCAAAGTTCCCGAGAAACAGCGAGAGAGAGAGAGAGAGAACAGCATGGATTCTTCTTTTTTTGTTTCACAGATATTTATCCTATATAGGCAAACGAGAGCTACATTTTGAAAGTGCATCGGTGTGTGTAGTAGATATTTTGGGATATTTAGATTTTTTTTCTTCTTGTTGTTGCGGCTCCTGCTGCTGTTGCTGCCATGATATCAAAACAGGCGCCCAAAATGATGAAGAGAACAAAAAATTGAGATACACACACACTCACCTGGAACAGGAAAGTCTATAACGAGAGAGAGAGTAAGAGAAACCTGTTTGCCTACCTGTGAGTGTGTTTGCTTCTTGGCAATCCAGGTATCCAGCTTAATGGTTTCTGAGTGTGTATGTGTTTAACTGTTCTTTCAAAAAAAAGGGGGAGATCCATTCATCCATTCTATCCAAAGGAAGAGAAGAAAGATTGAAAGAGAAAGACACAGAAACCAACCACCAATCAAAAACACACACACTCAAAATGGCCAGATTATGAGCAGAAGAGAGAGCTAGAAAAGCTAAACCGTTTTTTGCATCCTTTTTTTTAAAATGTTTGAGAAAGTGTGCTTGTGTGTGTGATGTTTCTTGTTTTTTCCGTCATAAATTTATGATCATTTTTTACATTATTATTATGATCATAATACGGATGGAATGGATTTCTTCTTTTCTTGTTGGAAATTTCAACTGATTTTGGAATGTAGTGTAGTGGATTGTGTATTTGTCTTTTTCAATATTTGTTTTGACTTTCGGCTACGGACTCTACAGTTTGTACAGTTGTCTAGTTTGTCGCTGGAACACCGCATCAAACACTGGCACATCCATTCTCTCACTCACTCAATCACTGTGTATCCGGACGCAAGCTAGGTCTCTTCAGTGGTGATCCTCATCCTGGGATGCGTGTGTGTGTGTCTTGAAGTTTTCAACTTCATGCGGAAGAATACCTGTTGCTCAGCCAGCTAGCCAGCCAGCCAGCCCATCATCATCATCATCATAATCTTCTTCTTACAATCGATGCAATCGATACTTTCTCCACTTGGACGAGATCCATCAAAATTGGTTGCTTGATTGATTGATTTAACGCGTGCCCGAACCATTCAGCGCATATTGCTTTAAAATTGAAATTGCTTTGATTTGAAAATTTTAGTTTTATTATCATTGTGGTGTGTTTGTTTGTTTGTTGGCCATGGCACCAAATCCTGGCTTCCTCTACGTGTGATTGTGTGTGTGCGCTATTTCCGCTGTTGTAAAATAAACTGGATCGATTTGGATCCACGGATTGAATGGATGTTCGATCCGTGGATCCGAGACTAGAGACTTTCTCAACTGGGAAATTTCATTTTCATTTTCATTTTATTCTTCAGGAGCTTGCAACAGCACTTCCTCTCATCAATCGATGACAGATTCGTAGTATCTACTTCCTTTCGGCTACTACAACAGCTAAAGTCGAGTCCAGTTGAGTGTGTGTTTTGAAAGATTCCTTTGGATTGCATTAATGTTTTGTAATATAATAATGTCAATCATTCATCATAATAATACAAATAATAATAATATTATAATAGAAGAAAAAATTATAAACACACACACACACACACGCGAATATACAATAAACATTGAACAATCTAATTGTATCGATGATCATCATTGAAATTATTCAAATTATTATTACTATTATTATAGAAATCCAACGCACACACACACTGATTTTCTGCCTTCCTCTATTGGCTCCTCCTTTCCCCTACATTCCATCTTCCCTTCTTCTTCCAGTTTCTTCTTCTTCAAGCCATCCTTCTCTGAATGGTAACAAAAAAAGGGGAAGGCATAATGTGCTGGCTATTTTTCATTTCATCGTAAAATAAGTGCATGTTTTGCGCCTGTTTTTGGTTAGATAAGTTTGGTTCAATCCTTCGTTCGTTCGTTCGTTATTAGTGTAGTGCAGTGAAGTGTAGTGTTGTAGGCGCGTATGCGCGTACAAAATGCGCGTCCTATCTCGTCCAGTTATCGTCTGTTTTGCTTTGAACGAAATTTATTTTTTTTAAAGGATTCAAATTTTGTGTGTGTGTGTTGCATTGAAAACAAAGGGAACAGAGAGGAGGGCACATCACATATCACAAGGCACATTGCCAAGCATTGCAAGGCTTTGTGCGTGTTGGTCCCATTTTTTTAAGGGGTTCGTCCCCTTCACTTCAATACCAAAGGCAGTACCAAATTACCAAAGGCAAGGCCGAGAAAATCTGTGCGCAAAAATCTCCAATTACAATGCGCGCGTGTGTGTGTGTGTTTGATTTTTCTCCGTTTCAAATGATGATGGTCACATATTTGTGCGGTTCGAAAATTGTGACCATCGTAGACGACCACCATATTGTGATCATCGAAAAAGGATATCCTTTTTCCTTGGGCTGGTTGGTTGGTTGGTCGCTTGTGGTGGTGATCATGGTGGTGAAGATATGATATGATATTTATGTGATCGTTGGTGCAAAGGAAGAACAGAACAGAACAGATATCCTGTTGAGATTCTAGCTTGGTTTTTCGCTTGAATCTTCTGTATATTTGTGTGTGCGTGTGTGTATGTGTGTTCTGTTTTGCATTGATTTAATCAAGAAAACACCAAATTGTTCAATCGCTGAAATAACCATAAAACAAAAAGTTCATTTGCGCTGGTTTCTTTGGTGATTTGTTGGTGTGGCCTGAGCACAAAAGCTTCTCGTCTGTATGTGTGTTTGTGGCAAATACATTTTGGTCGGAAAGAAGAGACAACAACTATAAAACTTTCAAGAAAAGTTTCATTCGACAATCATTTCGATTTTTTTGATGGTTCTTCGCGGTTCGGTATGCGTGCGTACGTGTGTGTGTGTTTCAGATTGGATTCTTGACGACAGCTTCCAACATTCAACAATCCGCAGTGGATACGAACAACAACAACACAGACAACAGAATATAAATCATAATTCAGTTTTAAGAGCAGTCCATCATTGGGTCGCATTTTGCTGGTCAATTTTTTGTACAAACCCCAGAAAAAGAGGTATTCTCTGATCTGGCGTGTCGCAAGCTGCCCAATGAAGGGCTTCTCTTGAGCTGAAACATTTCAACTTGTTTCAAGGATTGAATTTTTTTTCATTTTTCCGGATCTTATTCTTTGGGATAATCTCTAATCTCTAACAAACTAAAACTCTAATTTTCCTGACTTTTTGCCTAAATGAATGATTAGTTTAACCCATTTCAGTCCGATGTTTTGTCTTGTTTTTTGTCCATATTTGTTTTCCAATATTGTTGACCCTTGTTGGTTATGGTTTGTTTCGAGATTTGAAAAAAAAGGTAAAGACAAAGAGGATCGATTCTGGTTGACTACAGTTATTTTGGATCTTATTTGATTATTGATTTGAAATTAACGTTTTTCTTTTTGTTTTTTCTTGTTTAGGATGACCATTGAAGACGAAGAACCTAAACAGCAACAGCTCAAACCGAAAAATAATGATTCCACTATTCAAACAAGCCAGAATAGCCACAAGCAAAATTTCGTTAACAACCAAAATCCCAATAATAATAATGATGAAAAAACAGAAGAAACCAGCAATGAGAATATCTACACAAACACCCAGGCCAATAAACAGGATATTGAGGAGCATAAAGTTGATGAACAACAATCTTCGAAACAACCGGAAGAAACACCAATCACGGCGACCACAAAATTGGAAGATGCCGAATGGTATTGGGGCAAGATCAATCGTGAAGTGGTCAGCGAAAAGCTCCAGAATCGGCCAGATGGTACGTTTTTGGTGAGAGATTCAACCAGCCAAGTATCGGGAGAGTATACATTGACATTAAGAAAGAATGGTATGAACAAATTGATCAAAATCATACAAAAAGATGGCCATTTTGGCTTCTCTGAACCGTATAAATTCAAAACAGTGGTTGATTTGATCAATTATTATAAACAAGAATCATTGTTTGAATATAATCCGGTATTGGATGTGAAATTATTGTATCCGGTGTCGAGGTTTTCCCAAAGCAATCATTCAAATAATCATCATTCTAGCTCGCAACAACAATCACAACAGCCAGCACCACCACCATCAACGACGAACGTTGCGCCGGATATTGATGGTATCGAAATAAACGATTTGGATAAAGTAAAAGCAAGACTACAGGATGTGAATCTAGAATTGAAAATGAAAAATAGCCAATATGATCAGATCAGCGATGATCATAATAAGAATGAAAAATGTATTAACAGGCAAAGGCAAGCGATTGGTTCATATCATCAGATTATCAATTATTTACAGGAACATATCAGATTGAACGCCAAGCTTCAGATACAGGCATTACCGCATGAAGCTAACATGATGCAAGAACAAGAGAATAGGTTACAGAAAAAGCTACAATATTATAACAATGGTATTATGGATTTAGAACGTGATCTAAAATCAATGATTGCCTATAATCGTTTTTTGGATCGTGAACGTAATTCAATAAAACCGGCGCTACAATTCTTGATCAGACAACGTGATATATTGCAAAAGATTGTTGAACAAAATTCGGATGAATTGGATCCGCACAAGATTGAAACCACATGGTTAATAAATGAATGCAAACGTAATGAAGCAGAACAATTGTTAAGAAACAAAATGGATGGAACATTTTTGATCAGACAAAGCAGACAAACAGGACAATATGCTTTGTCCATTGTTAGCGATGGTAATATCTATCATTGTCTTATATTGCAAACAGAACGTGGCTACGGTTTTGCCGAACCATATGATATATATCCAGATTTGATGAGCTTAGTGTTACACTATTCGAAGACATCGTTGGAGGAGCATAATGATAATTTGCATACAACATTACGTTATCCAATATTTGCCCATTCATTCAATAATTATCGTTTCAATTATAATAATAATTCGAGCAATACGAAGCTTGATCATTCAAGTTAAGTTTCATCAGATATGACCCACCTCGAATCAATCACCTGCAAATATGAGAATTTCATAATTTGACTCTAGTGAAAAAAAATCAATTATTTTCTTATCAAATTTTCTACTGATTTTGTTTCTTGTTGAAACGGTTGATTATGATGATCTAGTCTTTCCTTCTGACGTTCAGGGATAATCCTGAGATGCTTCATTCGTGAGAGATTTCCGTTAAAAAAATTACTGTAACTTGTTGATAGTTTTGTAAATATTATTATTATAATCCTTATTAATTAATTATTTAACTAGGTTTGGCAATTTTTTTATTTTTAAAAATTATATTTCCTTTTGTAAATTGTTATATTTTTCGAAAAAATTATTTTTTCGACTTGTTGCGTGTTGGTTTCTACGATTTCAAGATTGTGAAGTGAATAAAAAAATTTGAATTTGTTTTGATTTTCGGTCAACAGTCGGCGCCACCGGTTCCATTCAATTTATTACCGCCCTGCATTTTTCTGCATTCAAATTTGCTACATTTTTCGTATGGAGCATGGGCAGTGCAAAATTCGAGCTAATTAAATTTTTCAAAATCTTTGGCGCGCAATCGGATCGGACCCAGGTGCCTTTTTTGGATAAATCTATACTTTGGACGTATTCTTTTCTGTTTTTTCTCCCTCTATTTCTCTTTATTTTCCATTCAAATCGTTTCTGGACCAACACAAACATTTGGATTGTATGCACGCGTGTTTAATCACTTTTTTTTCTTCATCTGGAATGCGATTCCATCAGCACCGACAATAATTAAGACCAAAGAGAAAGCTATTGTCGGCCATCACCATCACCATTACCATTACCATCAGTCATAATCATCGCAATCAAAATTTGAGCAAAGCCATCGAATTGTTTCAGGACGACAAGCAGGAGATAATTGTTCCAAATGATAATACGTGTCCCATTCATTTTACTGTTATTCTGTTGTTCTTCAGGTACGAACCGAGCTTGTTTGTCTGTTTGTTTGTTTGTCTGTCTGTTTCAAAAAGTCGCAAGCGGGCCATCTCATCAACAACAACAGCAGAAGCAACAGGTACACACATCTCAGCTCTTGTGACAGTTAAATTGATGAAACCTTTTTCTTTTATTTTCTTGTTTTTTTTTTCTTGGCGCGCAATTTGAAAGTCTTTTTTTTTGTTCTCTCTTCTTTGGTCATCATCATCACCATCTTCATCAAGCGAAGTCCAGCCAGCCAGCCAACGATTGGTTGGTTGGGCGGCTGGTGGAAAACTCGAAAAACTACTAGCCAAAAAGACTTGTGCACAGATACACAAACTGTATGTGTGTGTGTTTACCTGTGTCCAGGTATTACCAAACGATCAAGATGATGATGATGATGATGATGATGATGATGGTGGTGGCTGCGATGACGATAAGTCGATGTCCACTCTCTCTCTCCCTCTCTCTTCCTCCCTCTACCTGCATGCGCTTTCTCCTGGCTACGGGCTTATAGGCAAATTCCTTAATCTTTTGGGAAATTTCATCAATTTCTTGGGTCAAGCAAGCAAGCCACCAATCATTTGCTAACCGCAAAAAAATATATGCAAGCTTCAGCCGATTGATTCACCTTTATCCTGGCTAGTACCTGGCCAAGTATTTGGGATGTTGTTTGTCGCACTTGTTGCTGCTGCTCACTGTTGCTATTGGAAATCTTCATCGATGCTTGTTGTGGTTGTCGATGTCGATGTCGTCGGTTTCATCCTTGTCCTGTCTTCTTCCATTTTCAGTATTTTTTTTTCGACAACGACAACAACAATAATAATACCTAAGACGACAACGAATCCATACTCTCTCTCTTATTTTTTCGTTTTTTCCTTTCTTGTTCTCCCACTTGTTTGTTCAATCTTCTCTGTCTCTTTCTCCTTCTTCTTCTTCTTCTGCTTCGTTTTTCCGAAGATTTTCAAATTCATTCTCCGTTTTTTTTCTACCTGTCCGGTGTCTGCTGGCTGTGTGTTTTCTAGTGCTGTCTTGTGGTCTTCGCCGTTCGTTTCGTGTTTCGTTCGCGTTTTCACCTGTTCATCCAAGCCAAGATATTTATTATATTGTTGTTGTTGTTGTTGTTGTTGTTGTTGTTGTTGTTGGCTGCTGGAAAGCCACCAGCATCTCTCTCTCTTTCTCTCTCTGGATCTGTCGTTTCTTCTTCTTCTTCTTATTCGTCTAATGTTGTGGGGAGAAACATACTTTAGCTTTCTCTTCTCTCTTTCTCGAAGATCGACGGCTAACGCCGAACACGACGCGAAACAGCAGACAACATCCAGTTATTTTAATAGAGTTTCTCATTATTATTGTTATTATTATTATTTCGTCGTTTTCGGTCTTTCGGATTCAGTTTGTTGTGTCCAGTCGTCGTCGTCGTCGTCGTGTGTGTGTGTTTCAGCTGAAACATCCCTTTTCCAGTTCAGTTGGATGACCACTGACCACCGCTTTTTGTTTTGTGTTCTGTTGCTTCTTCTCATCTTTGGTGATCTTTAAGTGGTTCACCAAGACAGTGGTCAGCCACACATTCAGTCATTCAGTCAGTTAGTTTGTTCTGGTGTTGTCCGCTTTGGTTTTGGCCGAAATAATTGGATCAGAGTGTTATTTATTTATTTAGCAACAAGTGTGTTTGCTTGTGTTTTGCTTTTCAAATCAGAATGAATGAATGGATGAATGAATGAATGGGAACATCGAATCCTAGGGATTCTTAGGGCTTGACACCTCTTAGGGATCGAGCACCTGGATTCTGTTGCGGACATCCGATCCGATCCTGCACATCCGTCCAAGCACACGTTTGGTGCAATCATCATCATTATCATTATTATTATTATTTATTATTGCCTGCCTTATTGTCACCATATTTTATTCTGTGCTGTGATGCATTGATGATGTTCCAGTGACGATTGTATCTTTATTTTTTCTTCATTCGTTGGCCGCATCTTTGAAAGTAATTGTCCAATTATTTTCTCTTTTATCACCACCATCATCATCATCATTGCCAACAACATCGTATTGGGTCCTGTGTCGGCGCAGCAGGAAAATGGACAAATCAAAATCTTAATTATTATTATTTTTATTAAATCAAAAAAAGTCCTTCAAGTCCGTTGACCAACTGCCACACATCTTCACACACTTTCGTTGCTGCCAATAATAATCATCATCATCATCGGAAACATCTTGACCCAAAGAATCCTTAATCTTAATCGAATCAAAACAAAAGGTGTTCCGAAAAACCTCGACAAATTTCAATCATCAACTCTTGTGTGATGGTCAAATCAATTTTCTTCTTCTTCTTCTTCTCATTATCCATCTTCGATCTTTACCACCAACATTGATTCAATTTGATTTGGTAAGCTACCACTTCGACCAGGGGTTAACGTTATGATGTTCGTTTTTAATTTTCGACGTAACTTACAATTAACACACTTACACACACACATTTACCGACATGTTGTATACCTGGCCAGAATCCTCATCAACTTAAATGGATGTTTTATTCATGAGACACCGAATGAATGGGGGGAATGGTATGGTATGGCAGTTGTCGTCGTCGTCTTCGGCTTCGTCTTCGTCTTCGTCTTCGTCTTCGTGGTTGTTGTTGTTGTTTTATTTTTTGTTTCTATTGAACTTGGACACTCCTGGGAATGCCTTGCATACATACATTATCTTCAAATCTTTTTCCCCCTATCTTTCCATCCAATTCTTTCGCTCTCTCTCTCTCGCTCTCCTTGCCTCCCGAAAACAAGCCCAACAAACACAGTAAATTATATTCGCCTCTGTTCATTAGGTTATTAGTCCAATTCAGAGCAAGCAACGAAGAAGAAGAAGAAGAAGAAAAAGTAAAGAAAGCGAAAAATAAAGAACAACAAGACGAAGACGAAGACGAAGAAAAATGCAGAGCAAAACGATGTTTTTCGATGATAATAACAGTGGTGGTGGTGGTGGTCATCGTTTTCTGGCCATCACCATCACAAGTACACAGCAGAGATACACCAACACCAACACCCAGTGACCTACTGCCGTAGACTGGCTTGCTGGCCAAATGATGGCCAGTATGATCAACTAATACACACTTTCTTATTTTATTTTCGTTTTTTTTTATGCGGAAAAAATACTCTCCTAGACCAAATTGTTTGTGTGTGTTTTCTAGTTTGGCCAACGAACACAGACACACACTTTTGATACAAAGGTCAGAACCTCTTTTTTTTTTTGCTTCAAGAGACTATTGTCTCTGATATATATGTATTGTATGTATGTTGTATAATATTGGTGATGTTATGCCCGCTAAATCGAATCAAATTTCACACACAGGCTGGAATATACTGTTATAAATCGACCATTTACGTGTGTGTGCGTGTGTGTGCAAGTATGCGAATCCAAAGGATAATTTGTGTCCATCGGGCACAGACATCTATCTATCTATCTACATTGCTGATCTTTTCTTGGCGTTTTATTTTCTGATCTTCTGTTCTGTTCTATTCTGTTTTTTTCTGCTGTTTGTTTCAAGAAGATGGTAAATCTCATTCACATGGTCGACATGATTTTTTGTGAGTTGTTGTGTGTTCAAATTAGGTTTTTCGATCAAACAAAAAAATTTCGTTCGTTCCGTTACGTTTCGTTTCGTTGTTCCGTTACGTTTTCAATTCCTGTTCCTCGTAAAATTTTTTGTTTTTTTTGTTTCACGAACATTTCCATTTTCTGCGCACATTCTTTTTTTGGGCCACACCTACACACACTCACAGTGTGGCTGTGGATGTGGATATTCATAGCAACATGCACAATGACTAATAAACTCATGCGCCGCCGACACACACACACACGCACACAAATATTGGATTTCCAGGGTTAACGCCAGCCCCCTTGTTTTTTTGTTTCACCAAGCCAAATAATACGAAAACGATCTCTGTCTTTGAAACCAATGTGGGGAAAAACAGGAACAGTAAGGCGTTTAGCACACGCCCCCACACACATATCATTGCGTTTGTCTCTTCGTTTGGCTGTTGGCTGTTCAGTTTACGTGTGTTTGTGCGCAAAGGGGGATGTGGTTTGCATTCATTCAGATAAATTTTCCACAGCCAATTATATTGCCATCATCATCAAATATGTGTTGATCCTTGATCAAATATACCAAATATGGGTATTGATCGTTCGTCCTCCTCTCTCACTCTTTCTGTCTCTATTTCCAACTCTCACATAGCTGTTGTAGCTATTTTGTCACTCGACGGCGCGCTCGCTCGTATAACCAAATACGTTCAGCTTTGAACACGCCCTCAAACGCAAAACCTACCTAGTTAATATAGTTAGTTATACACACACGGTGGCGTTATACAATTGATTCAATGATGGTGGTGATCGAGAAGAAAAGTTTAGCTCGTTGTCAAGGTGTACACCTTCTTGTTGTTGTTTTCCAACAATGATTATCATCATGGCTGGCGCCAGAGCCAATTCAGGGGTGCTAAATCTTTGAAAATACAGACGGAAATAGAGAGAGGGAAAGAGAGGGAGGGAGAGAGAGACCTTATTGTTCAGGATAACAAGATTGATTGACTAATAGAGAACGAACGAACGAACGAACGAACGAACGAGAATCCTGGAAGGAAACACACACGGGGAATGCTTGGAATTGTTCGTTCGGTGGTTTTGGCAAGGGAAAGTGTTGTTGTGAAACGAAAATTCTCGATCAAACAACACAGTATGGCAAGCGTATGATTGTCTATCTCGAATCATGGATGGTTGAATTCAATGATGACGATGATCATCATCATCATCATCATTCAGCTCACCATGGATTGCTTGCCAACCACCAAAGAGAGCTATTTTTCGATAAATACACTTGTTGTGTTGAATAAAATTCAACCATTTCCCAGAGAGAATGATAGATAGAAAAAAAAGACTACAATGTGTTAATTCAAATCAAACACCACCACCAACAACAACAACAAGGATGGTGATGATCATAATCATCATCATCATTGAATTCATCGTCGTCGTCGTCGTTTGCAGGTGAAAAAAAACGTCAAGATTGGATAATAGCTGAATCGTTTTTCCCTACGCACATTGACACCTTTCATTTGAGAGGGTTTTATTTTATTTTTCGCTCGCTCTCTCGCTGTGGTGTCAATGTTCGGTGATTGATCACTGGACATGTTGTGTGTGCGCCGTTGACCACTGGCCATCTTTTGATTATTCTCGATCTGGATGGATTCTTGATCATTTGGCCTCTCTCTCGGTGTCATTGGTGTTTCGGACTTTTGAATTTGATTGTTTTATTTTTGATTTTTTGTTTTCGTTGGATCCAATTCCCAATCAATTGTGTCTGGCGGCGGCGAGGCTGTTGTACACGACGAGGTCTTCACTTGTTGCACCACACCACACCACACCATTCTTGTTGTTGTTGTTGTTGTTGTTGTTATTTCCCCTTAATTAATTAATGATCAATATCAATATCTTCCAGTATCCTTAACATGTAATACAGTGTGTATGTTGGAAAACAATACAAGAAAAAGTATTGAAACCTGCATCGATTCAAAATGAGGCAAACATTTCCATGTTCCCGAATAATCGTGTCTTGTTCTCTCTCTCTCTCTCACTCGTTTTCTATTCGTATGGCCATCGATTGTCCATTGTGTTTTGGCCTTTTCCTTGTTGAGGGGAAACACACACACACAGCTTCTGCTGCTCCAGCTTCAGGCTGGCCGGTCGGGCGGTCGGTCAGTCAGATACAGAACGCGATAGATCGCAAAGCAATGCGCTATTGATCACCGTAAAGATGGTATTTTCTGCAACAAACAATATTGTCAAATCGTGATTCTTGTTTTCTTCATTTGAAGAACAAGAACATATGCAAGTTTTCGAAATATCCCTCTCTCCATGTTCGGATCACACTATAGCTTCCTTATTCTTTAGTTTGTTGGTCGGATGTTTGATCGTCGGATGGCCATGGATTCAAATTTTCTTCGCCAGTTTTTGGCAGCGTCCAGAGCTTCTGCTGTTGCTGCGGTTATCATCATCATAATCAAAATGATAATAATAATTTGATGGTTATAATGAAGAAGAATCGAAATTGAAGATGATGATGATGATGATGAGGTTGGAGACAATAATACCATTGTCAATACAGGCTAGGAGAATGCAACGAATTTTTGGGAAAAAAGCAAAACCATCCCCGTGTGCGTGATCTAGCTTGAAGCATCAGCAGCAGAAGCCTACAAGATGTTCCAAAACGAACTGTTGAACAGAAGAATAGAAACCATAATTATCCACATGGACATCGCGTACCGACCAACAATGGTTCTGACCATGATTTCCTAAAGCTTGAAGAATGCTTTGAATTCTTAGCGTTCATTTACATAAAAATCATTAATTTAAAGCTTTCCTATACCGATTGGGACTGACCAATCGCAAGCTAAATAATTAAAATTAATGATTTATCTAATTAATCAATCAATTAATTAGTGGAAATTCGAGATTCATTATGTTATGATGAGGATTTCCGAAATTCAAAGCTTGCTGGAGAGAGAGAAAGAGAGAAAGCGCGCGCACACGAATCGCGCATGGTTTGACAAAAAAAAGCCATTTAACATTTGAATTGGAATTTTCCAATGATCATGATCATGATCATCATTCATTTTGCATCAATTTTACAGAAATCCGGGTTTTACAACCGAACAACAACAAAAAATTTGCCATTCAAATTTGGTTTGGTTTGGTAATCAATCTTTTTGTGGTTCACTTTGGCTTGAATCTCTGCCGAAGATCTTGAATTCTTCCCAAGGATTTCAAGGATATTTGGCTGTTCAAATGTTTGTGTGAAGCCAATCGAAACGAAACAGATCTGATTTTTTTTATTATATCTTGCTGGGAACCCATCAACATTCCGGGATTCTCAACAAAAAAAAATTGATGTGAACCTTTTAATGGGCGCGCGAGCGCGCGCGCGTTTTTGTTCGCTACCTTTTGCTGGTATTATTTTTCGGGAATTTTTTTTTACGATCCAGAACTCTAAAAGCCAGGCAGAAAAATCCAGAAAAAAAATTAAACTCTTTTTCTGTATCTCGATGTGTGTTCTGATTGCTGAAAACATAAACCCTGAAGAAATAAAAATGATGATGGCCGGACATTCGGATATTCGTGTGTCCATGTGAAATGGTGGTCTGGAAGCTCCATCCAACCAGCTCTCGCAACCCGAACGATCACAGCTCAATCTTCGGGTTTTAGCCCCCCAAAAAAGCAAGCAAGCAAGCAAGGGAGAATGTTTAGAATGTTAAGGGTTTCTCAAAAGAAAATTTATAGCCATTTCAACTTTGAAATATCTTATTCTTCTTTTTTTTGCATCGTTATATTTCGTTTTCGTTGTTGTTCTTGTTGTTGTTATTTCTTTCTTTCGTTTCTCTCTTTTTTTTTGTCCTGGCGCGTTTCGGTTATTTTTTTTTCTCGGGAAGCCAAACGATCGAACAAAACGTTCAGATAAAGGCAAAGTGAAAACATCCAACAAGAACACACAGATAGCGAATGGTGTTGGAGTACGGGAGAATGTTATTGACCGATGGTACGTTCACGCGGATGCTTGGAGAAATTTAAACCTGGCAAAAAAAATCGAGAGAGATTCGGTTTGGGAAAAATTATCCCATCACACACACACACATGTTGAAGTTCAAGTGGTACTTTTCTTTCTTTTTTTTCCAACTCTTCAAGCCGAATCGTTTCGTTCTTCGATTTTTTTTATATATTTTTTTCGACGTATTTTTCATGTGTTTTGTTTTTTGGCCAGTCTCATTATACCTACACAAGATTTAGACACGATACTGGTCGAGCTGCCAATATTCTCTTGGCGAATTTGTCTTGTGTGTTGCCAATCACACACACACAACTTTGTCGATCAAGACTTCTGTCTTCTGGGATGTCTTCCGACAAACAAGACCAGAACAAACACAACAAAACAAGACAAGATAATGTTTTATACCCTGAAATAACTTTGAAAAAAGAAAAAGAACATTGAGAATCTTTCAGACCGAAAATAGCGCTGAGAGAGAGGGAGGGAGGGAGAAAGTTTAAATCATTTCGGTGTTCGGTTTCGTTTATCTTCTTCTTCTTCTTCTTCTTCTTTTTTTTGTGAAACAACAATGAAATACATACACACAAGCCCACAAGATGATGATATTCTCTCAAGATAATTTTTACAAGCAACAGGTAGCCAGCAACAGGTAGAAGATAGGGATGAGAGAGAGAGAGAAAGAGAAGGGCGTCATGGCGTCAAATTGTTTCGGTTTCGGATCATCCTTTTCGAATGCCGTGCCATGAACAAACACCGGTTATTATTAGTAGTATTATGATTGTTATGATTGAGAATCGACATTGTTTTGTTGATCGCTGCTGCTGTTGTTAGGATTGTCAAAAGACATCCAGAATCCGCAGCCAGAGCACAAGTAGAACAACGATATCATTATTATTACTATTATTGTTGTTATTATTATAACGTTCACCTGGCGCCATGATTGGGCGTCTCGAAAAAAAATCAATGTCTTTTCACCAGTATTCGCTCTCTCATTTGTTTCAATGGAATCCATTGAAAATGTTTGGTCGGTTGGATGGATTTATTCCTAGATAGAGCAGAACAAGAGAGAACATAAACCATTAGCGCCAAGCCAATCTCGATGGAATGGTGGCCATGGCATGGTGGTGGTGCGCGCTAGAGAGATCATCATTTTTCAAAAAAAAAATCGTTTGGCTTCAACAGAAAAAAAATGAAGAAGATGATGACTGCTTCATTCCCCTGTCAATTTTGGCTTTTTGGTTGTCGAAGAACAACAGCAAGAAAAATAAAAAGAAGAAGAAGAAGAAGAAGACATTCACTCTCCCAATCACACACTCAACAACCTGGAAAAATCCATGTTCTGTGTGTGTTTCGGTTCTACGGATCTCTTCTTTTTTTTGGCTTCCTAGCTTATTTCTTCATGAATGTCGAGGACCATCATTATTTGATCATTATTGTCATTACACAGACACATTACATTACATTATGATCTGGCTCTGTTGCCGCTGTTGTTTCCTTGGTGTTTTTCGTATTATTTTTTTACAGCAATTTTACTACCTGTAGAGAATGGTTAGATAATGGTCGCGGTCCGAATAGCGTGTTTTCCTGTCCAGAAGATAATCTATCTATCAGACATCAAATATTCTGTTCGAGCATCATCATCATTGTCGATATTTGGATTAGGATTCTTTTTGATTTTTTTTCCCAAGCAAACCGCCCAAGAAACGAATTAAATAAATTTGAACAGAAACATCATCAACATCATCGTCTTATTTCCTAACATTGAAATTGATTGATGATTTTTTCCTGGATGATGATTTCCCAAAAAGGTACCCACTGGTGATGGATGCTATGGGTTAATCGATTTTATTGAACCCTTCAACCAGTTAATCATTAATGGGAGGTTCTACAGCTTCAGCTACAGCTCAGTAATTCGCGCAGATTGGGTGGGATGCACTGGACACTGTCCCTCGTGTAGCAAGATTGGATACACCTACACCCACTCAGACACACACACACAGGCGCAGTGGTTGGTTGGTTGGTTGGATATAATTAATTGGACAGCCAAATCGGTAATTGTTAGGTTGTCTTGTTCGGATGATGAAGATGGTAAAAATGATGATGATGATGGTGATGCTAATGGTCGGTAATCATTACCATCATTATCATCATCATCATCGTACGGTGTTCATTATTATGATTATTATTATTATTCTTATTAGTTTACACAAAGTTTAGCGTCTTGTTTGCTTGTTTGCTAGTTTGGCCGATAAATCAATCAATCGATCAACCGATCAATCAATCGGAAACCAGGATCATATTCCGTGATCGGGGCAAATTAAATTAAATTTAATTTAATTAAACATCGTGTGTGTTTAGCTTTTGTTTTTGTTTGTCGTTGTTTGATTGGATTAAATTGGATTTAGGATTCTAATATAATTCTAATTCTAATTCTCCTATCAAAACTGGAGCTGAAGCTTGTTCCAGTGTCAATGTTGCGGCATTTCTCTTGTTCACTTCAGAATGAAATTTGAACAACAAGAAAAAAAATCCGATCCGCTTTGCCAATGCGGCTTGATGACATTGAAAAATGGTATAAATCTTGAAAAAAATGTATGTTTTTCATTGTGAACACAAAGCTTGTGTGTGTGTGTCTTAATAAGGAATTCGCCTTATTTATTTTGGAAGATGAAGATTTTCTTCTTCTAGTTTCTCTCTCTTCTCTCTCTCATTGTGCGAGAACTATTAAAAAGCTCAATCTGTTCGTGGTTCATTCGCGTTATTCATTCATTCATTCATTCATTCAATCATGTCCAATACATTGTTCATTCATTCATAACTTGGAGCCATAGTTGTTGAGAGAATAAAAGAAAAAAATAAAGATACTTGAACGGGGTTTTGGGCTGGTGGCCGTACAGGTGGATGCTCGCCTGCCAGTTTCATTTTTGATCAATTTCTCTTTCGTTGCCTGTTGCTCTCTCCCTCCCTCTCTCTCTTGGTCATAACCTTGTCCTCATTATGAAACGACGGCAACAACAATGTTTTATTTAACGATAATAATCATCATCATTCCATTAAAAGTAACCAAACAGACATGTGTGTCCTAAACAATATTGGACATGGCGACAGAATTGTCGGACGACAAACAAACGACAACATGTTGTTCTCCAGGCTAATAATAATATAATTTAGATGTTCAAAACGATGTCTCGACACCTCCTAAACGCAACTTTTGGATATTATATTATACTAGAACCGACTAACCGTGGTTAATTTAGTTGGCCGTGGTTAGCCTGCATGCGAGTGAGTGCAACAAGTGTGTGTGTGTGTGTGTGTGTGTGTGTGTGTGTGACATATGGCAGCCAAAGCAAGATTCACATCTTTCTTCCAGGGATGTTTGCGCGAAGATTTGGTGTGTGGGCGGCAGGTTAAAAGTGGATACAAAATATATACATCCCAAAGGAGTATTTCTTGCCATTACAAATAACTTTTACTCCTTTTTCTTTCATCATTTTGTTGCTTCCGATTTGCCTGTTTCGGGCGGCGAACGCCTGCAGGCTTAGCGCGATGCCGAAAAGATGATGATCATGATGATGTTTGGCCGGGGCGCCCAATGTGAAACTGTCAGGCTATGTATCTTTCTTTTTCTCTCTCTCCCTCTCTCCCTTTATTCTGCTCTCTAATTTTGAAATTTATCATTGGCGCCCGGTACAGACACACGCAATAGTAAATCTTATCACCGAGAGAAAGAAAATATTCTAATGATTAGGCATGGTTGTGATGGTGATGAATGCTTGCCTGCTTGATGTTTTCTTCAATTCGGGCTATCAGAAAGCCATCTTCTTATTCTACTTGATCTTCATCATTTTGTCCACTTGCTTGATTGCTTGCTTGCTTGTTCACCATCGCAATCATGAACCCAATCCATCTTGATGATTGACATGTTTAACGTAATTACCATATTCGAGACCATCATCAAACAATCATCATCATCATCATCATCATCGTAGTGATTCTCTCAATCATTTTCCATTTCTTCTTTCACTACACCATTCAGTTATGTAATTTAGCAGACCGATGGTCAAGCAAGCAAGCAAGCAAGAATTATTATTATTATTATTTAGATTCGTAGAGAAAATCAGATTCGGACTTTGGAAGGGGGTCATTTTCTCATCCATTTGTTCATCATTTCTCTCCGGTCACCAATTGGCCAATGACCATGGTGATGATGTTCTCATGGTCAGCCGAAGAAAGGAGAAATAATATTTAAAAAAAAATAAAAAGAAAACTTATTGTTGTGTCCGAGAAAGAAAGAAAGAAAGAAAGAATATCTTATCGAATTTAAATTCTTCTTTTTTTCTCATTGCCCGGTATTATCACGTTGCTTCTGGAATGCACTCGCTTCAATAGTTTCCTTAGCTCTCTTTCCCTTTTTTCACATGCAAAAAGATTGATCCCCTCTTCACCTGTTGCTCGCATACATTTTGATAATCCCAAATCATCACCCCAAAGCACATTTAATTGGACAGGATTTTGAGAGAATCCATCCATCCACCATCTTAGTTTGTCATTTGGGATAATTTGCGGCCAATGGCATTTTATATTAGAATCAGGATATGATATCATCCATATCAAAAAATGTCACAATTTATCATTTTACACCGGACAATTTCGGTACTTTGACACATGTTGATCATCATTATAATGATCATTTTTTGAATTGAATCGGAATGTTCCCTAATTGTCGCATTAGTTCGCGCAGTTTTGATCGATTTCATATTGATTATGATGGCCATTCTTTGAATGATGATGTCGATAAGATGTCATGAGTTGGAAAGAATTCAATTTGTCCAATCGACCATTCGGCCCGGGAGAATAGAAGAAACCGAACAGGCAAAGCTAGACACGAAGTCACTAAACCATGACATTATGTTGAAGCAGCCAACGCAACAAACGACAATCATCTCCATCATCAACATCGATCAATCAAGCTTGTAAAATGCTTCAATGCTTTGATTTGGTTTGATTTGCAACATTTTCGTTTTTTGTCCAGTTCAGAGAATGATATCATTCCGAAACCGATTCATTATAATTATCATGATCAAACATCATCATCATCATCATTCAATGCAAATATTACAATAACCGGAGGCTTTACCGGCCAACAATATCAATATTACACACAATACAGGGAATTATTGTCATCATCATGGATTCTTTCTTTCCATGAAACTAACCAATAGTGTACAGCTTGCGTAACATATTCCATTCTACGGTAATCATGATCAGTGGTGAGCAACCTTTTTGAATAAACGGGTTAATTCAAATTTTTTGAATTTTTTGGCGGGCCACACATAAACTAGTGTAGAAGAGGACAGTAGAACATAGAAATGCACCTCCTTCTCCTGTTTAGCAGTGTGTCTCGTCATCGGTTCAAATCATCACATTGAACAAATCAGCGAGAGAAATGCACCTCCTTCTTTTGTGTAAAGTGTGTCTCGTCATCATGTCAAATCATTACATTGGACCAATCAGAGGGGAAAAGCGTTCTTATAGGCGTCAAACATGCACAGACTCGTACTGTTTAAAGCTGATAAAGTAGAATAGAAGAGGACAGCAGTAGAACAGAAATACACCTCCTTCTCCTGTTTATAGTGTGCCTAGTCATCTGGTCAAATCATCACTAAGACCAATCAGAGAAAGGGGTATAGCTTTGTCTCCTGTAGCAATGCTCCTGTAGCAATGCTTGGTGGGCCGCACAAAAATGTTCGATGGGCAGGCCGCGAGTTGCTCACCCCTGATCATGATGATGAACTCTATCCGGCCATTGTTTTTTTGCTTTCTTTGCTCTGTGCATTTGTGCATATGTGTGTGTGTGTGTGTGTGTGTGTGGTGACCTGAACGACCAAAGTCGTTATTATTATAATTCTTAAAGTTAAGCGAGACAGAGACATATTATACAAAACAGCAGCAGCAGCCATAGCTAACAATAATGATGATTATAATTCATTTTGGAAACAAAACTAAAACGTTTAGCTTTTTGAAAAGTAACAACAACAATGGAGATTCATTATTCTTATTCAATTCTTTAAGACAAGAGAGTAAACTTAGTGCAACAGGTAGTAAAGCAGCAAACGAAATAAAGGGATTCGCGTTTTGAAAGGATCATTTCAACCGTTGTCATTTTGCTAGCTTCGACCTGTAAAATGGCATCCCCCTTCAAGGAACTTTCACCTAAACGATCTACATCAATCAATCAATCGAGCTTTGGATCCTGGCGTGATACATGCATACATGCAATTCAATAAGAATCCATACCAGTCTCTCTCTCTCTCTCTCTCCCTCTATCCCGCTCACGGTGGGATCCTTTCACTCGAAGCTAAATTGATTGCAAAAGTTTTCTTTCTATTACTAGTATTTTTTAAAGAAAATAAAACCAAATTTGAAAAATCTTTTTTTTTTCGCCGTACTTGTTCGTCGACGGCTTGATTCTTTGATTTCCACATTGCGTGACCATGGAACCATGGCCATGATTATCATTATCATGATCATCGCCATCGCCATAATTTTAATCATAATCATGATTTTGTTTTTTGGTTGGAAAACGGGCTGTATTTTCCATTTTTGGAGCAAATTTTTCGTTAGTTTCATCAAAATAATTAACATTATCACATTGCATCAATTCTAAACTGGTCCTTCATGGGAAAAATTTAGGGAAAATTTAGGAATCGAACAAGACAGAGATAGACGGAGATTCATAATTCATATTCCGCCAAGGATCTTTCTATCTTGGCCAATCTAATCGCATCGCATCTTTATGGAATCCGGGGAAATGTTCGGACAACAGGCGCCCTAATGAAATTGTATGCGTGTGTCCCGCATAATAATGAGAAAGAATATTTTCAGAGTTTTTTGTTTTGCCGAGAAAAGAAATATCCGAAACTCTGTTTGCATCTCTCTCTCTCTCTCACACAAAATGTCCAAAGTTAGCCAAACTCCAAACTCTCCGAACTTTGCTAAAACTTCACACGCACACCGCGACCGGACCATCCGCACACACACACACAACCGTTTCCCAAACTAATACGGGCATTGTTTTTTGCGGGCTTTTCTCTTGTTTTTTTTCAAAAAAGAAAAAATTTTAAAAGGAATAACACAATGTACAAAATAATAATGATGATGAAATAATGAAACGACAAACAACAAGAATATTGTGAATGTCCGCCTCCTGCGTGTGTGAAACAGATCAACCAGAGTAAATTTACATTGTATTCTTATTATTGTTGTGTTATTTTTTTTTATTGCGATGTCTTCTCGTATTTGCAATTGTTATTTTGTTGTGGAAAACTAAACTTACTAAATTATTGTTATTATTATTATTATTATTATTATTATTATCTAACAAGCAAACACCAAAACTTATTATTTTACACCGGGCACCGGAATACTACACTGGAAGAACCGAAATTCACTTTTTTTCTGGCTGCGCGAACAATATTTGCATTTCGTTTGTCTCGTTTTGCTGCCTTTAGCTTTCGATTGCTACAAAACTGAAACTGAAATTTTCCAACTAAAAGCCTGAACGCAAAAAAAGCTTAAATTTTCACCGCTTAAAACACACATACGCACACAAGATATGGACGAGGCGCGAAAAGGGTTAATTTTAAACAAATCTTTCGAGAGCTTTGAATTTTGGCGGCAACCAGAAATCCAGCCAGGCTGGCTTATAATTCTGCACGTTAGCCGAAAGAATCTTTTAAAGCCATGGATAATAATATAAAAAAAATGATGGGATTGTGTACTTAAATAATGATGATGATGAAGCAATTGAAAGAAGAGGAGAGCTTGGCGCAACAAGTGGAAATCCAGGTAGAAAAACACACGCGAAACCTGTTGCTTTTTACATCATCAGGACAAGTCAAAGTGTCTCTAATTTAAAAAAAATATACCTGCCATATCAGGTGTGTGAGGTCTCATAAACATCATTTTATTATCATTATTATTATTATTATTATTATTGTAAAACACAACCAAACGATCCTGCCCGACCTGGGATGTTCCCCTCATCCTCGAATGACGCCCCTCTCTCAATAAAACATTCTCGCGCAAAAATTGCCGCACTTAAAACTCCTCTGGGTGTCGTTTGTTGAACTTTTCAAACAAGAATAACCCTAGACAGAGAAGGAGAGAGAGAGATGAAAGAGATGGAAATCAAGCTCCCAAAGTACCATCCGTGAGATCAAAACAGCTTAAAGCTTCGGTGAAACGTCTTAATTTTTGATTAATCTTATTTTTTTTCGTTGGTTTTGATTTGAAAAAAACATGATTTTCCCCTTAATGGATTCGTCTCAATTTTATTCCTCTTTTTTTTCTAATTTCGTTTTGCTAGAAAAATCAAAAAAGCCAAGCTCGGACTGAAATCCGCAAGAATTAAATGAAAGAATCAACTTTAAGAAGAAGAAACTGGCATTCTGGCTGCTGCTGCTGTTTAAGTGGTAGTGGTTGTCCGGTTGCTTCAACCGAATCAAAGATAGCCAATGGACACATTAACACATCTTTGGATCGCCAACAACATCATTATGAAGACAATAAAGATATTGATGATTGCTGTTCATCAAAGCTGCCACCATCACCACCACCGAGACCTCCAAAGATTAAACCCACCAAAGATCCACATGAATCCTTGAGAATCATGGATCATCATGGATTCGAGAATCCATTCTCATCATCATCATCATCATCATTAAGATTCCAAAAGTCTTCCTCATCATCATCATCATCATCATCATCTCATAACCATTCTCGTCAATTTACGCTAATATTATTTATCCTAAGCAATATAATACAGTATTTGATTCTGATACAACAACCATCATTGATCCAAGCACAATATCGTCCACAATGGCCTAGTCCTTATGTACAAAGAGAAATATTCGTTTTGAATCTAGAAGATGGCTATTTTGGTTGTCAAGTGAACGAATCTACTGATTTTTTACAATTATTTGAATTATCCAAATTATGTGATGGTTTACCTCAGTGTTTTCAAGGTTCAGATGAAGTGTCGCTTGAGCTTAAGTGCACTGATCGTAATAAATGTACAGAATGTACAGGTAAGTCTTGTCTTGGATTCTTCGCACGTAGGATTGCTATTTTAGGGTATGGCCATTTCAAGCCAGAAAACCATTTTGACAATCAAATGGTCGCGCTCTCTCTCTCTTTCTAGTTATTCACCTGCCAATTCGTTTACCTAATTCATTTCTTTCTTTTTTTCTTTCTTGCATTGACCCTCCTACCCTCTTCGAAAAAAAACATGTATAATAATATAGATAACTGTCACCTGAAAACGCCAAAATGTACAAATGGTGTCTGTCTTGATCATCTATGCTATTGTAATGATGGCTTTGGTGGCAAAGGTTGTGATATACCAGGTAAGTGAACTTGCGAGAAAACAAAACCAAAAAGTATTTTCTCTTTTTCTACACTTTCCGTCTTCAGTTTGAGAGTGTAAATATTAGCAATCATTAACAACATCCAAGAACCTCCGAACCAAACGACTAACAACGACCAAAAAAAAAAATAAAAGAGCTGAACGACCAACTTGTCAAAAAAAAAAGAAAGAAAAAACACAAGTACACACATACACACAGAAAGTCAATCAACTTTAAGAATACCCGAGTGAAAGAGAAAGAATAAGAAAGAATCAACCGACGGTCTAATAACTAACCAGGGAAAAAAATCTTGTTGGTTTTTTTTTCGGAAAAAAGCAGATATTTGAATAAATTAGAATATGTAATAGTGCTTGGGATCTATGGAAGGTGGCGGTGGATGGTGTTTGATAATAATAAGGCATTTGGAAACAATAAATTATAATGTCACACAATCATTTCACGCATGCTAGGTTTAACAATTATTTTTTTTACAAAGCCAAAACGACTGGTACTAGCTTGAACTGGGTAGCTTCACTTTAGCTGCTTTAAAGCGTCCAAGTGATTTTGGCTTTGGACATTTTTGGAAAAATCAAGGGAAAATTTTTGATTTTTAAGGGAAACAAAAAAAATGGAAAAAATATCCAAAATAATCTCGCAAAGTTGTTGCGAAACGAGATTCGAGATTAATTTTTTTCCCATTTTTTTCAAGAAAAATAACCTTCAACCTTCATTCTGAAAGGTCAAAAGCCGCAAGACCGGCACAAAATCTGGACATTCTTAGGTTGATCATATCTGTAGATAAATTTAGGCGAAAAAAAATTTAGTAGCAATAACGATTCATCAAAGACCCACCTTGGATGATAATTGATTTCCAATCCCATTCAATTGGATTCTCCCGAAGACATTTACTTCTCTTAATCTAATAATTACCTTTAAAATGAATGTATCACCGAAGAATAATGTGGATAATCTTGTTGTTCTAGTTCTGGTGATGTTGATGTTGATGTTGTTGGAAAAAAGCTTTGGCGCAAATTCCAACATCTACCAACAACAACAAAGCTGTCCACAGTAATTTATTTTCCGTTTTTTTTTGTGTTCCTATGGCTTTGGCTTTGGCTCTCGGTTTTTCTTTCTTGACAGCAAAGAAATTTATTATCACCACTATTATGTATGAATTTTCACTTTGGGAAAAAAAGTATGAAAGGAAAAAGAATTAAAAAAAAGCACACACAGCATACCTGAGGTGAGATGCAGAAAATGAAGGGAAAAGCAATGTTTCTTTCATTTTTCTCTCTTCCGTGATAATAGTCAGTATATTTACCATACAAACTTCACTTGTTGATGATCATAATTGCTGAACAATTTAAGAATATAAATATATTTGGTGTGTTCACAGTTCTCTTCATCTTAAGACAGATTGGACAGATGGAGGAAAGCCAGACTAACACTTGTTGATACTAAAAGGTAAATCTTTTACCTTTTCAAACGAAATTTCGAAAAAAAAATCCAATCCACCACTCCAACACTGGCAAACATATTTTTAGTTGAAAAATGATGATGATGGAGACAACCGCAGGATCAGGATCTTCTTTTTTTTTTTGCTTTTTCTCCTGGTTTCCACCGATCTCGATTGATCGGAAAACACGAAAATTACTTTTTTTCGAAAAAAACACGAAAACAGTATCAATCACAAATCAACAGCGAGGGAATGATGATAATTATGGATTCTCGTTTCTTGATTTTTTTTGGCGGTCAATTCTGATTTTCAAATTGATTGGCGCATGCGCACAACTTCGACCAGGGACATTTTTTATTTGAAAACAAAGGCGGCAACACCCATAAGGTTAATAATCCGGGAGTTAACTCATCCATCATCATCTTATTAATTCTTTTCTTGATTCGTGTGTGTTCTGATAATGATGGTGATGATTTCTGTAGAATTTATTCCCTAAAACAATAAGAATTGAGATAAATTGTTGGTTTCGGTTCGGGAAATGTAAGTAGATGTGGATGTGGATGATTGTGGCAAAGTTTAGCGTGTGCGTGTGTGTGTGCGTTTTAAACCTTTCCTTCCCGACAAACCGAAAATTTGCTCTGGTTTGATCCTGGATATTACGATGGATGATGATGATGATGATTATTATTATTATTATAATAATCGTCTCATTTTTCATCATCATTCTACCTTATTGATATAATTATTCTTCTTCTTCTTGTTCTTTAAATTTTTCATCCAGACGAAAATGAATGCAAATACCGACCATGTGATGTATTCGCTCACTGTACCAACACAATGGGTAGCTATTATTGTTCCTGTTTTCCCGGCTATGAAGGCGATGGATTCTCTTGTAAAGGTAAACTATCTTAAATTAACTACCACACTTTACCACCATTTCCAAGATGCACACTGTGTGTGTGTGTGTGTTTGTTTCGTTTTGCAACAAAATACCCTTTGTATGTCTACCCTTTGTGTGTGTGTGGTGTGTGTCAAATTTTGGCAACATTTGGCAACGATAATTGTCGGTTGTCAACCAACCAACCATCAACCAGAGAGCGAAATCTACTTTTTCAGTTCTGGTGCCAAGAAGAATCATTAATTCTACTTGGCCATCCAGTTATTATACCCGATGATGATGATCGTTTGGTTTTTCGACTGTGGATGAAATCTTCTTCGAAATAATAATCATCGCTGAAACAAAATGGTCTCAAACTGGTTTCCGACGGATGATGATTATGATGATGGGATTTTGTAATTAAAAAAAAAAAACACGATCAAACAACGGTGGCAAATGACAAGTTTTCGTTGGTTTTCGCTAAAATCCTTGTCATTTTTAATAGAAAAATCCATATTTCACCCGGAAAAAATTGATGATCATCATCACTTTCTTGTTTTGTGTCTTGATGTCTAGATATCAACGAATGCGAGATACCATCTTTGGCGGCATTATGCGGCGAAAACGCTGAATGTTGCAATCTTCCGGGACATTTTGTTTGCAAATGTCAACCAGGATTCACCGGAAATGCCACAGTTTCCTGTTCAGGTAAATTATACAATGATTGATTGATGTGTGATGGATATTTGTTATAAATCATCATTTTCGCCTGTATCACCGGGCAGACATCGATGAATGCCTTGAACCGGATGCTTGCGGACGTAACGCTTTTTGTGAGAATGTTCCCGGTAGCTATTCTTGTCAATGTCCTTCCGGTTACGAAGGAGATCCATCGGTGGAATGCGTAGATGTGGATGAATGCAAAACAAATAACCCATGCGGTCCGGGCAGTATCTGCACCAACCTGTTGGGCTCATTTGAATGTTCTTGTCCGGCCGGCTTCCAGGGTAATCTCACCGCTCAGGATGGCTGCATGGATGTGAACGAATGTTTGCTTAATCCAGGCGTTTGCGGTGCAAATGCTAATTGCATTAATATTCCCGGTAGTTTTGTTTGCGAATGTTCACCAGGTTTCACCGGTAATCCCAAAACACAATGTGAAGGTAATTAATTTGATTAAATGGATAAAAGAATTCCCATTCTCATTCTTTTAATTATAATGTGCTTGATATCTCTGGTCAGATGTGGACGAATGTCCAACTGCTTGTGGAGCGAATTCATTGTGCATCAACAATGTTGGTAGCTATTCATGTCAATGCAAAAACGGTTTCACCGGTGATCCATACCTTTCGGCTGGATGCTCAGGTAGGTTTTCGGATTTATAAGACCAAAAATAGGTGATAGCTAATCCAATCATACAATTGGTCAATCATCCAATCCAATTTCTTAGATCTGGATGAATGTGTTGGCAATGATCTCTGTGGCCAAAATGCCCGATGCATCAATAAACCTGGCTCTTATGAATGTATTTGCGCCGATGGCTATACTGGTAATCCAATCAAAGGATGCAAAGGTTTGTATTTAAAGTATTTTATTTCTGTCCCGATGTGGAAAGAATAAATTCTATTACGATCGTGGGAATCATCATTATCATGTTCTCACTCTCTTTGTTTCTTGCTGCTATTTAATTTTATTTTTGCTTTTTCTCTCGAAATTCATCGCTCGTAAAACAGACTTTGATGAATGTAGAATGAATCCATGCGGTCCGAATGCCATTTGTAGGAACACGATTGGTTCGTTTCAATGTCAATGTCCGGACAAATATCTGGCCAGAGATGGTAATGCAGAGCTTGGCTGTGATCGTGCTGCGGTTGATGTTCAATGTGAAACAGCCAATGATTGCACCGCGAATGCGGTTTGCGCCAATGGACAATGTCAATGCAACTATGGCTATCAAATTGATGGAATCCAATGCGTGGATGTGGATGAATGTTCCACTAATAAAAATGTTTGCGGTACAAACGGTGCCGATTGTATCAATCTGGAGGGTGGATATCATTGTAATTGTAAATATGGATTCGAAAAAGTTGATCCATCTTCACCGAAAAGCAAATGTCAAGATATTGATGAATGCACCAGGAGCCCGTATCCGTGCGGCCTGAACACAGAATGTATCAATACAGAGGGGTATTTCAAATGTCAATGCAAAGATGGTTTCTTTGGAAACGCTTCCTTAGAATGCAAATCACCATGTGACGAAGTTCAATGTGGCCAATATGCAACTTGCCATGTGAATGGTAAAGAGGCTGCCTGTATCTGTGATCAAGGTTTTACATTCGATCCGAACAATATAAGCGCCGGTTGTCTGGATATCAACGAATGCAATGCTGACCACGGTCCCTCGGGCTTATGCGGTCAAGGTGCAGTCTGTACGAATATATTGGGTGGCCATCATTGCCATTGCCCACCAGGATTTACCGGTGATCCGTTCCGTTATTGTGAAGATATCAATGAATGTGACCGAAAATATGGACCATTTGGTCAATGTGGCCAAAATGCATTGTGTTCCAACACATTGGGTGCATACACCTGTACCTGTCCGGCCGGAATGACCGGAAATGCTCGAGTAGAATGCTTAGACATCGACGAATGCTCGTTGGCGTTCGGTGTCAATGGTAAATGTGGCTATTCAGCTGTTTGTACTAATTCGGTGGGCAGTTTTAGTTGCCGTTGTCCACCGGGAAGCTATGGTGATCCGAAAGTTCGATGTTTCCGAGAACAAACCTGCACCAATGATCAAGATTGTCAAGGAAATTCCCTATGTAAATCCGGTAAATGTTATTGTCCACCACCGTTCTTTGGTGATGATTGTAAACGTAAGTTTGTAAAATCATGTAAAATCCTCAATCCTTTAATGAATTTTCATTTAAAATTTTCGATTTCCAGATCCGTGCGATCAATTGTTCTGCGGTGAGCATGCCAAATGCCAATTAGATCATTATGGCAACCCACAATGTAGCTGTGCAGACGGCTACACTGGCAAAGCTAACAGCCTTCCTGGCTGCGTTGGTGAGTTTCGATTGGTTGTGCTGATAGATTGCAATGCGAATGGGCTTGGCATAAGGGCCTGCCTTTAACTGTACAAAATTCGTCCTATAACGTGCTAATGAACGTTCGTCGTTCTTTGTTTACTCAAATCACCCGCCTTTTTTACCCAATTGCGCTATATAGATTTGGACGAGTGTGCGCATAAACCATGTGGAAAAATGGCGGTTTGTCGCAACATCCCTGGTTCATTTGAATGCCTTTGTCCGCACGATTATCGCGGTGATCCCTATATTGAATGCGTTTTGGAGGGAAAAGACCGTATCGAATGTAGTGATGATCTTTCCTGTCCGCCAAACGAAGAATGTATACAAGCTTTCAATCTAAATCAATGTGTTTGTCAACGCGGTTACGTTCGTGATGCCATGATTGAAACTTGCAGAGGTAAATGTTTTTGGATCTTGGAACATGGGAAAAAATCTGATCATCATTTTCATTTTAATCTTAGATGTAAACGAATGTACTGAATCAAGAAGATCACCTTGTGGCCAGAATGCATTCTGCACGAATATCGACGGTGGTTACACCTGTCAATGTCCAAGCGGTTTCACCGGAAACGCCTATTCAATGTGCTATCCGGACATAATGGAATGCTCGGATGATAAACAATGTCCAGGAAATACTGTTTGCAAGCAAGATCTGCAATTTGGTGTTCACTGTGGCTGCAAAGAACCGTTTGTTCGCGAAGGAGATTATTGTATAATGACCAGCAAGAATTGTTCCAAAGCTAATCCATGTCCACAAAATCAAGAATGTATGCTGACCAGTTCTGGTTTTGGTTATTGTATGTGCCCGAAAGGCTTCACACTCGAAGCTAATGGTTATTGTCGCGATATAAATGAATGTATTGAAATGCAAGAATTCAACTTATGTGGTCCACATTCTGAATGTATCAATCTACCCGGTGCTTATGATTGTTTGTGCAGTCCTGGTTACACTGGAGCCGGTAAAATTGGCTGCAGCAAGATAGTACAAGCTTGCCGTGGCCACCAAAACTGTCCAGATAATTATCAATGCTACAATGGATCCTGCCAATGTTCACCACCATTCATTTTCGATGGCCAATCTTGTAAACGTACGTAAAATTAATTAATTTGCCAAAACTGATTCACTCTAATTTCGGCATTCTTAATCCAGATCCATGCGATTGGATTCAATGTGGCCAAAACTCGGAATGCATCTTGGATCCCACTGTTCCCAATGGAGCCAAGTGTCAATGTAAGCCTGGATGCACCGGAAATCCCCTTGAACAATGTTTGGATATCAACGAATGTCAATCAATGTTACCTTTGGACCCGAACGGTCCTTGTGGTGCAAACGCAATCTGTATCAATATGTTGGGCGGTTTCAAATGTGAATGTTCGCAGGGAACCACCGGTGATCCATATGATTCTGGCTGTAGCGAATCTTCAAGATGCTCGAGCAACCTGGAATGTTCAGATGATACAGTTTGCAATCCAGATTTGAAAGTCTGCATCGATGCTTGTACTCAATCGTATTGTGGGCCTAATTCTTATTGTGTTGGTAAGAATCATACGGCAACATGTCAATGTATACCTGGTTTCCTGGGAGATTTGGCCACTCCTAACGGTGGTAGTTGCCAATCACCTTGTCAGAATGTTCATTGTGGCCGAAACGCTTATTGCATGGTGAACGCACAGGATATTCCGGTTTGTCAATGCAAGAATGGATTCTATGGTAATCCGTGGGCAGGTGGTGGCTGCTATCCTGAACAAAAATGCTCGGCACAATCTCCTTGCGGTAAAGATCAGTTGTGTTTGAATCACACTTGTGTGGATATCTGTTCCAATGGCCAGAAATGCGGGTTGGGAGCCAAATGTGATCCCTACACCGGTAGCTGTAAATGTCTGCCATATTTTATCGGTGATCCGGAAGTGTTCTGTGCTCCACCCTTTCCATCACCGCCACAATGTCAACCAAGATGTGGTTTGAATGCACATTGTGCATACGGAACTCCCCATAACAAATGTGTCTGCAATGGTGGTTCCAGTGGAAATCCGTACATTTCTTGTTCGACCATACCACAATGTGACAAGACGAAATGCGGTACCGGTGCACTATGTTTGGAAAGTGCGGCCAGCGTTGAATGTGTTTGTCCCGCTGGTTTCCATGGTAATCCTTATATTGGCTGTGAAGATGTAAACGAATGTCTTCAAGATTTGTGCGAAGGAAATCATCATGGAAGTATTTGCGGAATCAACGCCAACTGTATCAATGTGATCGGAAGCTATCAATGTGTTTGCCCGAGCGGATATGTTGGCAATCCTGCCTATGCTTGTCAGTTGCCCAAAAAACCAGGATTCGGTGAGAATCAGATCAATGGTGTAGGAATCTCTTGTTCCACCACGTTCAATTGTCCACCGAGCACTGTTTGTTTCCGGGGTATATGTGTCCAGCCAAGCCGATGTGTGGATGATTCACAATGTGATAGCAATAATATGTGCGTACTAGTCAACCAAGAAATCGGGTTCCAGTGCGTGGATCCTTGCGATACCACACAGTGTGGACCGAACGCGTTCTGCTTTACTTTGGAACATCGGCCCAAATGTTTATGTATTGAATCACATTCCGGGGATCCACATGATCTGGAAAATGGATGCTCACCAAGCGGCCAGCTTCGTTTGGCCACCAAATGCGAAACGGATGATGATTGTGCACAGAATTATGCTTGCAAACATGTCCAAACGGCTGGAGATTCCAAACAATGCGTCAACGTTTGTGATATCATACAATGTGGCCCCAACGCTCAATGTATACCGAAGGAAAGACGACCAGAATGCTTGTGCGAGGATTCGTTCCAAGGCAATCCATACGATTTGGTACGTGGATGTAGTCCACATGTTTGCAAAGTGGACGGTGATTGTAATCAAGATGAAATCTGCACCGCAAACCACCAAGGTTTCCGTGAATGTACCAATGTTTGCAAAGAGTTTCATGATTGCGGTATCAACACTGTTTGCCGTGGCCAATCGCACAAACCTTATTGTGAATGTCGACCAAACTTCCTGGGAGATCCATACGATGCTAAATTCGGATGTCAACCAATCCAGGTCACATGCTCGGATGATCATGCTTGTGCTGAGTTTCAATCTTGTCGACGTGTGCTGAATGGCCTTCGTAATTGTACGGATGTTTGTGATAATATCCGGTGCGGAATCAATGCACGCTGTATTGGCCGTGTTCATCAAGCTGTTTGCGAATGTTTACCTGGTTTCAGTGGTGATCCAACCCGGCAATGTCAAACACCAAGTCAACATCTATGTCAACGTGATGAACAATGTCCAGTGGACAAGAAATGCGTGCTAACAGCCGAGAACGTGAAAGATTGTGTGGACATTTGCTTCAATCATTTGTGCGGTGTTGGCGCTCAATGTGTGGCCAAAAATCATCGGCCACATTGTGATTGTATTGCTGGCTACACGAGGATACCGGGCGATTCTAATGGAGCTTGTGCGCCCAACATTTGTCAAACCAATCGTGAATGTCGGGCCGATCAAATCTGTACGATCACCCGGAAAGGAGTGTTGGATTGTGTGGATGTTTGTGAATCCATTAAATGTGGTCCGAATGCTAATTGTATTGCTATCGATCATACGGCCACTTGTAAATGTAGGGAAGGATTTTTTGGCAATCCAGAAGATCTGTTCCGCGGATGCGTGCCCAAGGACAGGTGCACTTCTAACACCGATTGTAAAACGCAACAAGTGTGCCATCTGAACGAATATGGTGTGAAATCTTGTGTGGATGGATGTGCAGTGGAACCATGCGGACCGAACGCATTATGCCTGACCAATGAACACTTTGTAACTTGTACTTGTGCTGAAGGATTCACCGGAAGACCCAGTGATCGACAATCCGGCTGCTACAGAATCACCAATGAATGCTTCAATGATGAATCCTGTCCATCCAATGCTATCTGTGTGCATGGTCCGGATGATGTTAACATTTGTCAAGATCCTTGCAAGCAATTCCTGTGCGGAGAGAATGCCATTTGTTCGTCGAACAATCATCGTGCTCAATGTTCCTGTCGTCCTGGATTCATTGGAGATCCGTTCCACATGTGTTTGGATCCAGACGAATGTAAATTGGATTTGGATTGTCCAAGCGATAGTGTTTGCAAACTGGATACGATCACTAACACCCGGAAATGCGTCAATGTTTGCCTGTATACGGAATGCGGCAAGAATGCTCTATGCAAGACGCACAAACATAAGGCCCAATGCTTTTGTCAACCATCTTTTGATGGTGATCCATATGATTTGTCGCATGGTTGTAACATTGCGGTAATAAGCAATCTTTGCCAGAATGATTTGGATTGTAAATCATCCCACAAGTGTCTTCCGGCCAACCGAAATGGTCTTTTGGATTGTGTGGATGCTTGCCAAACGATACAATGCGGTCCTAACTCTAGATGCTTGGCCAACAACCATCAACCAGTGTGTGAATGTTTGCCGGGATATGTTGGCTCACCGTTCGACTTACAAACCGGATGTTTGAAACACCAAGACCAGAAAGATGAATGCCGGGAAGATTTGGATTGTATCAACAGTTCGGATGTTTGTAAAGCACTGAATAATGGTGTGAAGAAGTGTTTCAATGCTTGCGGTTTCATCACATGCGGATCTGGATCCAAATGTATCGCCACCGATCACCGAGCATATTGTGATTGTCAACCAGGTCATGTAAGAGATCAGAATCAAGTTTGTATTGCTCGAAAAGATGAATGCATCTCCGATCATCAATGTCCAGAATTCTCCAAGTGTAAAACCAATGTTTTCGGCATAAAACAATGTGCAGAAGCGTGTATTGATTTTACTTGCGCACCGAATTCACGTTGTGTGATCATGCAGCATAAAGAACAATGTCAATGTGAACCAGGATTCACCGGTGATCCGTTGAGTCGGGATGGATGTGTTCCGATCTCCCACCACAAATGCAACAACGATAATGATTGCCGATCATCCAACGAGATTTGTTTGGCCGACCACAACGGTATCCGTAAATGTGTGGATGGTTGCCTGAAATATGAATGCGGTCGTAATGCTATCTGTGTGATCGAAAATCGTTCTCCGGAATGTCGTTGTCCGGCCGGCAACAATGTACTGTATGTGGGCAATGCTTATGATCGTCAAAATGGATGCATTCGAGTGGAATGTATTACCGACAAAGATTGTCCGGATGATAAAGCTTGTAGCACACAGAATCATTGCTACGATCCTTGTATAAATGGCTGTGGCCAGAATGCCGTTTGCATTTCACATTCACATTATGCTCACTGCAAATGTTTACCGGGTTACACTGGAGAACCATTCAGTTCCGGTTGTACATTGATGCGCCATTGCGATTCGAATCCATGTCATGAATCGGCTCATTGTAATGATACCATTGGATCGTTTGTGTGCACATGTCCCGCTGATTTTATCGGAGATCCTTACGCTAAAGCGGATGATCAAAATGGTTGCAAACATCCAAATGCTTGTCCCAGAGGAAATCAAGATTGTTCGTCGGATTCGGTGTGCACACCGGACGCCACCGGAATGTTTCTTTGCAAGAATCCCTGCGATCAGATTGAATGTGGACCGAATTCTGTTTGCGAGATACGTGACCATCAACCGAAATGTCGATGTTTGGATAATTTCAATGGAGAACCTAATTCTTTCGGATGTTCCCGGATACCACGTTTCTGTAAATCCAATCCGGATTGTGGTGACAGTCAAGAATGTATCGATGGCCAATGCAGATTCGTTTGCACCTTGGATCAAGAATGTGCCGGGGGAGAAAAATGTGTGGACAACTTTTGCGTCAAAGCTTGCATAGTGCATGATAGTTGCTCGCCTAACGAAGCTTGCGTTTCCAAAGGTTATTGTAATTTTGGCTGCCGCGATAATGTTGAATGTCCGTTCGAACATGCTTGCATACAGAATCGTTGCCAGAACCCTTGCAACATCAAGAACATTTGTGGCCACAATGCTTTGTGTTCGGTGACCAATCACAATCTGACCTGTTATTGTCCGGAAAATTTCGAAGGAAATCCTGATCCAATAATGGGATGTAAACGAAAGTCCTACCACTGTTTGAACGATATTGAATGTCCAATGGGACAGCTTTGTGCCAACAACAAATGCCGACCAAAATGCGCGGATTGTGTGGATGGAGAGAAGTGCATTGGGGAAACATGTTTCCAGACTTGTTCCAGTGATACCAATTGTCCGGTGGGCGAGGTTTGCATCAATCATGTTTGCATAACTGGTTGCCGTTCCAATTCTGATTGTACCATCAATCAAATTTGTGCCAACACGCTTTGTTCGTGCATTCCTGGCTTCGAGTATGTAAGCGGTATCGGATGTGTGGACATCAACGAATGTCTCACCGATCCATGTCATCCATCGGCCATTTGCGAGAATGTTCCCGGAAGTTATCGATGTTCGTGTCGTGATGGTGAAATCGGCGATGGTTGGACCGGTTGTCAGAATCCTGGTGAATGTCCTCGTGGTGATGTGGATTGTCCACCGAACGCTGCCTGTCGTAGCAATCAGAATGGTCTCAGTAAATGCGTCAACTTATGCTCATATCAACCATGCGGTCCGAATTCGTTGTGCAGCGTTTCCGATCATAAAATCCAATGCAAATGTCCGGAAATAGGCCTGTACACTGGAGATGCATTCAATCATCAGATTGGCTGTCAGAAGGTTGAATGCTTGCATGATTCGGATTGTCCATCCGATCGTCAATGTTTGAATTTCGTCTGCGAGAACGCTTGCGATCAAGTTGATTGCGGACCGAACGGTGCTTGCATAATCCGTGATCGTCAAGCGATTTGCCGTTGCGAGGTCGGCTTCGAAAACAACGGCCTGTTGAACTGTGTGGACATCAACGAATGTCGTCTGCATCCATGTCATACGACCGCTTTGTGCGAAAACTCTCCCGGTAGTTACAGTTGTAAATGTCCGAAAAATCTGGTCGGAAATGCTTACGAAGCTCCCGGTTGCCATGAATCCGATGTTTGCTACAATGGTGATGTTGATTGTCCGGATTCCTCAAGTTGTATCATGGTGGCGGGTGTGCCCAAATGTAGAGACCGTTGTAATGATCCGACCATTTGTGGTATGAACTCAACATGTATCACTGTTCACCACAAACCACAATGCTCCTGTCCCAATGGTTATTTTGGAAACCCACTGGAACGTTGCGAGAAAGTAGAATGTACCGGAAGTTTGGATTGTCAAAACGAAACGGACATTTGCTACGAGAATCATTGTTTGAATGTTTGTCTGGCTCCAACCGCTTGTGGTGAAAATTCCTATTGTGTACCACAGAAACATGGATATATTTGCAAGTGCTCCGATGGATATTTTGGCGATCCGATCGCTGGTTGCCGTAAACGTTTACAATGTGATTCCGATGAAGATTGTCCATTCTCGGAGTTTTGTTTTATGGATCACTATTGCCGTAGCTCGTGTGCATCGCATCGTGATTGTAACCAAAATGAAAAATGCGAAAACGGAAAATGTATCCAAAGCTGTAAGAATGATTTCGATTGTAGCTCGGATTATGTTTGCGTTGAATGGAAATGCATACCAAGAATCGATAACCGTTGCAACAATGATAATGAATGCGGCGATGGAGCTGCTTGCCGTGCGGATTTCCGCGGATTCAATGATTGCAAAGATCCATGCGAAAATACCATTTGTGGCCGAAACTCTCAATGCAAAACCATCGATCATTTGGCCGTTTGTGAATGTTTGCCCGGATTTTTCGGCAATCCAAATGATGAACGTTTCGGTTGTCGTCCCAGCGAATGTTCAACCCATCAAGATTGTAAACCAAATCAAGCTTGTTCCAATCACAAGTGTGTGGATCCATGCAAACAGCATGGCAACCAGAACAATGGTGTTATATGTGGCGAAAACGCATATTGTAGCTCGGAGAAACATTCGGCAATTTGTCGTTGTTTTGATGGATTCGAAGGTGATCCGATTGTTGGATGTCAACGGATCGATTATTGTAGCAAACAAGTCTGTCATCCTACCGCATTGTGTATCAACAAGTTGTCCGGCTATGAATGTATGTGTCCATTGGACAAAAACATTGGTTCACCATTCGAAGAACCTGGTTGTCGAGGACCAAATGAATGTCCCAATGGTAATTCTGATTGTCCACCGAACGCCGTGTGTGAAATGAATTCTCGAGGTTTATTGATGTGCCAGAATCCATGCGAACGTGGTGATACTTGCGGAATGAACGCCATTTGTTCGGTGACCAATCGACAACGTATATGCGCCTGTCCCGAAGGATTCCATGGTAATCCCAAAGATTCTCGTCGTGGCTGTGTTCGTCAATTGATCGAATGTCAAACCGGATTTAATTGTCCTTCCGGATCGATCTGTGATTCCGGTATTTGCAGGCCACAATGTGCAAGCAACAAAGATTGTGCGGCCAATGAACAATGCATGGAACGAAAATGTTTGCTACGGTGTTTCAACGATCAAGAATGTTTGGATGGTGAAATATGTCTGTCTAATCGCTGCCAAGCTGGCTGTCGTAACGATAATGAATGTTCGTTCAAAGAAGCCTGCATCCTGAACAGTTGCAAGAATATGTGCGATACTCCGATCGCTTGTGGAGCCAATGCATTGTGTACGATGATCGGCCATCAGCCGGTTTGTAGCTGCCCGCCAGGATTTACCGGTGATTCCAAAATTGGCTGCAATCGTATCATGCGAATGTGTTTGTCGCCCATTGATTGCCCTGAAAATCATATCTGTATCGATGGCCGATGTAAACCACTGTGTTCGGCGGATAAAGATTGTGCCATTGGTGAAAAATGTTTCAGTGGACATTGTGTGTTGCTCTGTCGCCAAGATTCTGAATGCCAACATCATGAGATTTGTAATGCCAACCGCTGTCAAACCGGATGTCGCAACAATAATCAATGCGTCGGGCATTTGGTATGCACCCGAAATCAATGTATCAATCCGTGTGAAGGAAGCGCTGCTTGCGGACCCAATGCTATCTGCAGCGTGGTCAATCATCGTATTTCCTGTACTTGTCCGTTGAATTTTGTTGGTCGTCCATCGGCCAACGTTGGCTGTATGCGTGAATCGTTGAGTTGCTTGTCGAATTCTGATTGCCACAGTGGTTCCGGATTGATTTGTACCAACAATCGTTGCCGTCAAGCATGTAATGCTAACAAAGATTGTGCGGTGGACGAACGTTGTGTCCAAAATCGTTGCCACATTCAATGCACCAAAGATCGTGAATGTCCAACCAGCGAGATCTGTTTGCAGAATGTTTGTAATGTTGGCTGCCGTTCCGATTCGGATTGTGGTTCGCACGAGACCTGTATCAATAATTTCTGCATGGACCCTTGCGCTAGCGGAACGGCCTGCGGCACCAATGCTCTTTGTACGGTGCGAAATCATGAAAAGTTATGTGCATGCAAGGAAAAAATGCTGGGAAATCCGTTGGTGGAATGCGTTAGAAGATTTGTTCAATGCAGCGACCACCATCAAGGTTGTTCGAGCGGAGAAATTTGCGATTCTGGATTCTGTTTCGCTCAATGCGTTCGCGATGCGGATTGTTTCAACAACGAACGGTGTTTGAATCAAGTTTGTAGCACGATCTGCACCAATACCGATGCTTGCCCCGGTGGTTTTGTGTGCGATTCGGGCCTTTGCATTCCCGGATGTCGACAAGATTCAGAATGTCCATCTAGCGATGTGTGCATCAACCGCAAATGTATGAACGCTTGCCAAAATCCGACCGCTTGCGGTCTTGGTGCGGTTTGTTCGGCCGTCAATCACCAGGCACAATGCTCATGTCCGCCGCAACATACCGGAAACGCAAAAATCGAATGCAAATCGATGCAATGTATTATTGATTTGGACTGTAAGCAAACGGAAATCTGTCAAAATTATCACTGTCAACATGGCTGCCGTGCGGACAGTAATTGTCCAGCGGATCAAAGTTGTATCAGTCTTCAATGCGTCAATCCGTGTTTGTTTGCCGATGTTTGCGGCCAGAATGCTTTTTGTGAAACCATCGATCATCAACCATACTGTTCTTGTCCGCCCAATTACGATGGAAATCCAACGGTTCGTTGTTGGCTCAAACCACAAGAAGAGCTACAATGTCAATCCAACCAGGATTGCGCTGCCGACAGTTCTTGCGTTCATAATCATTGCATCCGAAACAAAGAATGCCAAAAGGACAAAGATTGTACCATCGGACATGTTTGTGTTCAAGGTAAATGTTTCAACGGTTGTCGCCGTGATGATGATTGTCCACTGGACATGACATGTTTGGCTCAACAATGTCAAAATCCATGCAATGTTCGCGGTGCTTGCGGCAAAAATGCTCAATGCCAGCCATTCAATCATCAAGCACTATGTTCTTGTTCGCCGGATTACACTGGAAATCCGGAAACAGAATGTTTGCAATTACCAACATGTCGCAAGAATGATGAATGTCCCATTGGCTATTTGTGTCAATCCAACAAGTGTCAACAATTGGTTGGATGCGTTTCCGATAATGAATGCCGTTTGACCGAAATATGTACCAACAGTCGTTGCAGAGAAGGTTGTCGTGCCAACAGTGATTGTTCATTCAAAATGGCCTGCATCAATTACCTTTGCCAGAATCCTTGCTCGATGAAAACTTGCGGCACCAATGCTGTATGTGTGGCCATCAACCATGAACCTTTGTGTAGATGTCCAGAAGGGTTCCATGGTGATGCATACCATGGTTGTAAGCTACAACAAGAAGATTGTCACTCGGATGAGGATTGTGGTTTGGGAAAAATATGCCTGTCCAATCGTTGTTTGTCGGGTTGCCGTTCGGACCAAAATTGTCCATTCGATAATACTTGCTTTAACCGGAAATGCTTGGATCCTTGCTCGTTGGACAACGCATGCGGTGTCCAAGCTCTTTGCAAACCGGTCAACCATCGAGCTCAATGTTCCTGTCCACCCAATCATTTTGGTGATGCTAAAGTACATTGTTTGGAGAACAAACAAAACCTGGAATCCTATGAATGCTCCAACGATAATGATTGTGGCCCGGGAAAAGTTTGCGACCACCACTATTGTCTGGATATCGTCAAACAATGTTCCTATGATAATAATTGCCATCCAGGAGAGATTTGTGACCAAGGAAAATGTATCAGTGGTTGCCGCCGTGATTCTGATTGTACATTCGATCGTGCCTGTTACAACAGTAAATGTGTGAATCCATGTATGGTCCAAACACCATGCGGAACCAATGCCCAATGTCAACCGGTATTGCATCGTCCACAATGTCGTTGTCAGTTTGGCCACGATGGTAACCCATACGATTATTGTAAACCGCTGCAACAATTACCGGCCACTCGTTGCTCCACTGATGATCAATGTCCGCTTGGTTTTGTCTGTGAATCCAGCACCTGTTTGATTGGATGTCGTTCGGACAAGAATTGCCCATCGGAACTGGCCTGCATCCATCGCCAGTGTCTGGATCCTTGTGAATTGTCTGATTCGTGCGGAACCAATGCCGAATGTACTGCTGTGGCTCATCATCCTCGCTGTTCCTGCTTGCCTGGCTACACCGGTGATCCGAACGTCTTGTGCAGCTTGTCCACCATGTTGATCTGTGTACAGGATGTGGATTGTGGTGTTGGACAAATTTGCGAAAAAAGCAAATGCATCGATGCTTGTCGTACGGACGATGCTTGTTCCTATGTTACAGCCTGTATCAACCAAAGATGCCAAGATCCATGCAGTGTTTATGGTGCTTGTGGCCACAATGCTATTTGTCAGCCAGAGAACCATCGGGCCGTTTGTAAATGTCCATTATCGGCGGTCAAGAGTGATTCTTTCACATCATGCGACAGGCAACAGATCATCGTTCAGGCAACCGATTGTACCACCGATGATGATTGTTCATTTGGTTATGTTTGTAACCAAGGTTCCTGTACGGAAGGATGTCACCACAATGATGATTGTACCCCGAACGAAGTGTGCATCAATTCTGAATGTAGAAACCCATGCGAAATGCTCAATGCATGCGGGTTGAATGCTGATTGTACCACCAATGGACATCGTGCCGTTTGTTCCTGTCATTCTGGATTCATCGGTGATCCATTGATTGAATGTCATCCGTTTGAGGAGATCAAACAATGTCACAATGATGGTGATTGTGGCCATCGTCTAATTTGCGAACGAAGTAAATGTGTGATTGGTTGCCGTGATAGTCTTGGTTGTTCGGCCGAAGAATCCTGCATCAACGGAATATGCCAGAATCCTTGCAGTTTGTTCGGCGTATGCGGCCGAAACGCCATTTGTCAAGCGTCCAATCGAACCGCTGTTTGTACTTGTCCACCAGGAACCAAGGGCAATCCCAATGTGCTCTGTACGGAAGCTCCACCACAATGTTTCAAAGATAATGAATGTGTGGTTGGTCAAATCTGTGAGAACACACAATGTGTTACCGGATGTAGACAAGACAACAACTGTCCCGAAGATCGTACCTGTGTTCATGGTACATGCCAGAATCCATGTCTATTACCGAAAAGCTGCGGCTTGAACGCTGTCTGTCAGCCATTCAATCATAAAGCTCGCTGTGAATGTATCGAAAACTACCGTGGTAACCCATTCGAACATTGTGAACCGATTCCGGACGATTATTGTGAACAAGATCAAGCTTGTTCTTTGGGAAACATATGCGAAAACAACCGATGCTTGGAAGGATGCCGAAACGATGCTAATTGTCGGTTCGAGGAGAGCTGTATCAACAAACAATGCCAAAATCCATGCGAATTGTTTGGTGCTTGCGGCCAGAATGCTCTTTGTAAACCGATGAACCATGATCGTGTTTGTACCTGCTCTCCAGAATATACCGGAGATCCACGTGTGCTTTGTGAACGTGTCCTACCACCACCGGAATGCTTTTCGGACACTGATTGTCCGACCGAACATATTTGCAAAAACCAACGCTGTAATTGTAAGCGGAAATCCTGAAATGAATCCTCCCCGACCAACCACTTTTTGCTAATTCTCCTCTCTTTTTTCCATTTAAAGATGGCTGTCGATCAACATTGAACTGTCCCAAAGATAAGACCTGTGTCCAGGAAAAATGTATCAATCCTTGTAAGCAAAGCGGTGCTTGTGGTCGAAACGCAATTTGTTTGCCATCAAGCCATGTGGCCATTTGTAATTGTCCAACCGGATTCATTGGTGATCCTAATGTTGAATGCAAAGGTAAACGCGATGTTTACAATGTTTGATTTAGATCTCTATGAAGTATCTTTTTGATGTCGTTCTTGTAGAAATCCCACCGGAATGCCGTACCGATGATGATTGTGGTATGGAACGTATTTGTTTGAAACAAAAATGCATAGTCGGATGTCGTATGCATGGTAATTGTCCATTGGACAAGGCTTGCGTCAATGGCCTTTGCCAGAGCCCGTGCAGTATTGGAGGAATGTGCGGTGTGAACACCATTTGTCGGGCGGATCATCACGAGGCCCAATGTTCGTGTCTGCCTAGCTACACTGGAGATCCATTGAAACAGTGCACCAAAGTTATGGTTGAATGTGAAGAGAATAACCACTGTGGTAATGGATATGTTTGTGCCAACAATGAATGCAAAGGTAAGCGAAATACCGCTTTCAAATCAGCCAATCACATTGTGCCCCCTCGATAGATATCAACGAATGTCTCCAAGAGAAGATACCTTGCGGACCCGGGGCTAGCTGTACCAATCTGCCTGGTTGGTTCAAATGTTCATGTCCTTTGCCGTTGGTGGGCGATCCGTATGGTCCATTCGGATGTCGATCACCGCAACCGGTTTGTCTTCATGATGCTGATTGTAAATCGGATCAAAAATGCAATCCGGTCACCCAGGAATGTTATGGTAAATAACTTGAATCCATTCAATTCCATAAATCAATCGAGATTAAAACATCGTTATTTTCTCTCAGATATCTGCTCAAGACCCGGAGTGTGCGGAAAAGGTGCCATTTGTAAAGCTTCGGATTATAAAGCTGAATGCTATTGTCCAAATGGTTATCAAGGAAACCCACATGTTGAATGTACCATCCGTAAGTGGCTTCTTTTCAGCAGTAATCTTCTAGATTTTGGATTTTCATCCTCAAATTCTCTATTCCTACAGGTGATTCTTGTGTTTCCGATAATGATTGCCCGGGTAACCTGAAATGCCATGTGGATTATTGTTCCTGTCCCAAACATCTTCATCAATTGGGAACATTTTGTATTGCCCAATCATTCAATTGTTCGAAACGCAATCCTTGTCCTTTGAATCAGGAATGTGTTACGACCGACCATGGTGATGGAATTTGTATCTGCCCTCGAGGATTCACACTATCGTTGGATGGTAGCTGTAAGGATTTGGATGAATGTCAACAAAATCAAAAGATTTGCGGTCCAGGAGCCGTCTGTACCAATCTGATTGGTGGCTACAAGTGTTCCTGTCCGTTCGGAGGTGATCCATACCATGAAGGTTGTTTGACGGACAGTTTCCGTGAAGGTTGTTTCAGCGATCAGGATTGCGACCAAGATAAACAATGTTTGGAGAATCGTTGTATCAATCCTTGTTTGGAACAAAACGATTGTGGCCAAAATGCTATTTGTACGGCCAAGAATCACCGAAAAGAATGCAATTGTAGACCACTGTTTTTCGGTGATCCATATACTATTTGCAGGAAACCTGTTGAATGTACCACCGATAACAATTGCCCGGGTAATTTAGTTTGCCTTTCCGACCAGAAATGTGGTTGCGCTTTGGGCTATGAACGTCAATTAGATTATTGTATAAAAACATCGATCGGATGTTCCTCCACACGTCCTTGCCATGGTAACCAAGAATGTATTCTAACCAAAGGAAACGGTTTCTGTGTTTGTATGCGTGGCTTCCGGTTGACATCCAATGGTGAATGTCAGGACATCAACGAATGTTTGGAATCTGATGATCTTTGTGCGGTGAATGCCGCTTGTTTCAATCTGCCTGGTTCTTATGAATGTCGTTGCAATGAAAACCATGAAGGTGATCCATATAGGGATGGTTGTAGGCCGATTCCACCACCCTTGAAAGGATGTCTACAAGATGCTGATTGTGCTTTGAACAAAAAATGCAATGCACAACTAGGTGAATGCTATGGTAAGTTAGATCAATCAATTTCAATCGATCATCATTGATCATCATCATGGTCTTCGACTATCCTCGTGTAGATCCTTGTTTGACCAAAGAACAACGTCTTGGATATCAATGTGGTTTGAATGCAATTTGTATGACGGAAAACCATCATCCAGAATGCTATTGTCCACCCGGATATGAAGGCGATCCATTTAAATCTTGTTTGAAAAAGATCGTTTGCGGTATTGATTATCATTGTCCAGGAAACTTGATCTGTTTGGATAGCCAAACCTGTGGTTGTCCACCGAATTTCCAACAAGAAAATGATTATTGTTATACAAAATCACTGAACTGTACCACCAATAATCCTTGTCCGACTAATGAAGAATGTGTGTACACTGGTAGCCTAAATGGTTTTTGTGTTTGTCCACATGGTTACGAATATCATCCAAGTGGTGAATGTATTGATCTGAATGAATGTCTTCATGTGCATTGTGGTTCCGGGGCGCAATGCAATAACAAACCCGGTGGATATGAATGTAGCTGTCCGGCAAACACTATCGGCGATCCATACGTTAAAGGATGTTTCCAGATTGAGGGGTGTGTTTCAACCGCTGATTGCGCCAGCGATCGTGAATGCGACATTGGCAGCAAACAGTGTATAAGTAAGTGGAGTGGCAACGTCTTTTTCCGGCATCGAGATTTACCAAATTCCATTTGACTTGTCCTAGGTCCATGTTATATCTGTGGTCCGCATACTGAATGCACGGCGATCGATCACAAAGCAATCTGTAGCTGTCCTCCTGGTAGAATCGGTAATCCATTGGATAAATTGGTCGGATGTTACGTCGAACCAGATTTACCCATCGAGTCTCGCACCATTCCACCACCATCGGAAATACTAGGTTTGTCGCAAACTTGGGAACTTTATTATCAATTCCGTTTCTAAATCTCTGTTTTTGTGTAGTTATGTGTCTTGCGGACGGTGTTCAAGTTAGCGTTCAATTGGATCGTTTCGATGGTTTGATCTACGTGAAAGGCCATAGCCAAGATCCTCAATGTAGACGTTTGGTGACCAGCGGTGAAGGCGATTCCATTGATTTCAAAGTTATGTTCGGCCATTGTGGCCTAATCCATTTGGATGGTGAAGCATCGTTCATATTGGTCATACAGAAACATCCAAAATTGATCACGTACCGGGCGCGTGCCTATCACATCAAGTGTGTCTACAATACTGGAGAGAAAACGGTCACTTTGGGATTCAATGTGAGCATGATCACCACATCCGGTACCATCGCCAACACGGGTCCACCGCCAACCTGTATCATGTCCATTTGTACGCTGGATGGCAAAGAGATCAATAGCGCCGAGATTGGCGATGATCTCATTCTCAAAGTGGATGTTCAGCCAGATTTCATTTATGGTGGTTTTGCTCGAAGCTGTTTTGCCAAAACCATGGAAGAAGAGGGCGAATTTCAATACGAAGTTACCGATGAGAATGGTTGCGCAACCGATCCATCAATCTTTGGCAATTGGGAATATGATCCGCATAAAAAATCTTTAATGGCTCGCTTCAATGCGTTCAAATTTCCCAGCAGCAACAATCTTAGGTTTCAGTGTAACATCCGTGTTTGTTTCGGATCTTGTCCGCCGGTCAATTGTGATGGTGTGGATGCCTATGGTCGTCGTCGTCGTCGTCGCCAGATCGAAGTGGACGAAGATGATTTTATCCTAACGGATACGTTCAAAGAAGGTGCACTACGCGAAGAAATCATGGTACAATCCAATGCCATTCTAACATTCGAAAAACATGAACTAGAACAATCGCAGAATATCGTCGAACAGAATGCCATCCATGTGGAAGATATTGAACATGTTTGCTTGCCCAAACTTGGCCTGATCATCTCGATGATTCTGACAACTTTGCTGGCATTGGTGGCCGTTGCTGTGGCAATTAGCTGCTGGCTTATGGCATATCGACGTCGTCCAAAGGGTGTTGGACCATTACCACATCCGCCGGATTTCCCTAATCCTTTATATACAACACCGGAACCAATGGTTGAACCATTACCGGATTATTATACATCCATGAGACATATGTAACACACGTATACACCTTCTACACATTCTATTTGGACTAATTTCTTTTTCCGGTATAACTTTTTCTAATTTTTATTATTTGGAACCTTAGGGGAGACCGGTGAAGGTTAACATTTTCTAGTTCTTTCTTTATATTTTTTTTTGAAATTTTCCATCTACGCCCATTCATGTCGTATGGCCACACAAGTGTGCCAAATTTTCCTCAAATCCCACCCATATTTTTTCGCATTTTATTAGGATAGAAGGAGGACTGTCAAGAACAAACAAAATTGCTCCTCCTTCTCCTTCTTCGTTCTATTTACTACTGGTCATATGCTACATGAATACATAGATTTTAGACATAGCAATTTTCTTTGAAAGGGCTGGGTTTAACCAAGGGAAATGGGCGGGGATATCGTTTAGACTAGAATTATTTGCAAGGATTTTGTTTGTCCGCTCTTACCACACACACACACACACACACGCAAAAGCCCAAAATCTTAATATTTATCATAATTAATAATGATTATAACAAGTTTGGCAGCTAAAAATGCAAAGAACGAAGACCTGTAACAAATCTCTTCGAATCTAATTGATTGATATAATTGATTATTTTTTTTAAACATAAAAAAATGTTTAGGCAGCTTTAAAACATAATTTTACAAAATGCATACACGGGATTGTGTAATTGCCAATTTTTGTACAGAAAAAAAAAAGAATTTTTTTTCGTTGTCAAATAAACTAGAAATACATATATTTGTACACCATAAATCTAAGGCAGTGTCTATAGTGTGTCTTTGCATCCGGTCAAATAACCAAATGAACCAATCAGAGGGGAAAATGGTTGTTATAGTTGGCGTCAAACATGTACAGACTTGTACTGGTTAAAGTTGGTCGCTTTTCTCTTGTTATAGTGTGTCTTGGCATGCGGCTCAAATAACCAAATGAACCAATCAGAGGGAAAATGGTTGTTATAGTAGGCGTCAAACATGTACAGACTTGTACTGGTTGCCTTGAAGCGGATCCCTTTTCTCTTGTTATAGTGTGTATCGTCATCAGGTCAAATCATCACATTGAACCAATAAGAGAGAGAGAGAGGAATACACCTTCTTCTATTGTTTATAGTGTGTCTCGTCATCAAGCCAAATCATCCCACTGGACCAATCAGAAGGGAAAACGATTGTTATAGGCGTCAAACATGCACAGACTTGTACTGGTTAAAGCTGATCGCTTTTCACAGCATTATAGTGTGTCTCGTCATCAGGCCAAATCATAACATTGCACCAATCAGAGAGAGGAATATAGCTTCGTCTCCTGTTTAGAAATGCTTGGTGGGCGGAAAAAAAATGTTCTGCGCGCGCCGTAAGCCGTGGATAAGCAACACAGGGCCCGTGGGTTGATTCTGAATGCTGTTGTTTTCCATTGCTGTTGGCCGGACATCGACCACAGTCTTTGATTGATTTCGGAAAGCCAAGAACCGAAAAACGGAACATGTCGAATGGCGTCAGTGTCCGGCAACCACCTGCGGATGTATATGTAAATAGTGGGAACAAATGGGGAAAGTGTATTGATACGCGATTATTTTTCGATCACGATCACGACCAAAATCGTGTTCTCCAGCCTCAGCAAAGCAAACAAGATGCCAATCGACGACCAACAAAGACGATTATCCATTCAATTCATACGACGATTATTAGATAATCATAATCATATAAAGTATGGTTGATTAGATCTTGGCCAGAGAGAGGGAGAGAGACAGATATTTATTTTCCTGAATCCTCTTTTCCTTTCCTAAATCTGTTCCGCCAAGTCAAAATCACAGCCGGTCAAAAGAATATCAAAAAGACTTAGAAACGGTATGATTAACGCAGCTTCCGATTGGTATTTCCGATGAGAGCACGTTCACTTTCGCAATCAACAGGTTGAAGCATGGTCAGGCATACCTAGTCCTATACTCTTCTGCTTCAGATGTTAGTACATTTATGAGAACCACAGGAAATATCCGTTCGAAAAGGCAGCTCTTTGCGGAGATAATCTTGGGATAATCCACAAATCCATTTACACTTGAATTTTAAACTTCAAAACCTTTTTTGGATTCGGAAATAGTGTTACTGAAAAATGTACGGGTCCATTGAATTTTCACAAGTTCTCATCTTTCAGACAGAAAACAGAAATGATAAGATTAACGGAACAAAATGAGGAAGATGCTGACCTAGATAAGCAATCCACAAACAACGTTATGTTATAAATGCCAAACTGCTAAGCATTATCGGTACGAATATGGCCGGTCGAATATGAAAGCATGAAAATCACGAACACAGAATACCGCTATTCGGTTTGATTACCATCCGTGCGGAGAGATGGTCGAGGTAGATCGAGATATTTCATTTGCTTCGTTTCTTCATAACTGTACAGTGGTGGTGATGATGGTGGATATTTTGGAGCCGCCGCCAATTGTAGAAAAATAATAATGAAGATAACTTCGCAATAAACAACGACCAACTCTCCTGTCTTGTGTGTGTGTTTAAATATAATTATTCACACCATCATCATCAACAAGCATCATGATTGGCTTGATCGGGTAACCATTAACGGACACGTTGGCCGTTGTTTTACAACATCCGCCGCTTCATGTTCGTTGGTTGCATGTTAAAGAATTCGAGTTGGCAAGAGAACAAGCCTCTCTCTCGGCCATCTCTAGCGCTCAAAATGGATGATGCTCTTGCTAAGCATCGGCGGCAACAACAACAACAGCAACAATGATGATAATGATGTTTCAATCCATTCAGCTCTTTGCTTCGATGTAACATCGTGTAGCGTGTAGACACGAAAAAAAAAACGAAAGAAAAAAACGCTAGAAAATCTTTCAATCAAAAAAAAATCGAATCAAATAAACAAAAAATCTTTGTTTATTATCACCCGAATCGGACAGGTGAATAGGGCCAGATAACCGGCGCGAAAAAAGGCGTGAAAACAAAAAAAAAATGCACCAATAGCATCCTATTTGTTTTTTTTGTTTCGGCTCAATTCGGTTCGGTTTTCTTTTCGATCGGTCGAAACTTTCCAAACTTCTGACCGGTTGACCGAGATGATGGTTGACCAGCGGGCTAACGCCAGTACCATCATCATCATGGCGATAACGGTGGTGGAGATTTTCCAGATTTTCTCGCTCCGAAACTCTCTCCCTCTCTCTCTCTCTCTCTCTCTCTCTCTCTTCTGTTAAGATGCTCTGGTTCTTCCGAAACATCTCTATAAATAGTCTGTGTGGTTTAATTAAAATAACACACACAAATAGGGGAGAAAAGATGATGAAAAACATTGAACCTCGAATCTGGAAGAAGAAACAGAAATCAATGATAGAGAAAGACTGACTTGTTAGGATATAGCTTGGCTAAGTGCATACTTTGATACCTTGTAAAATATTCAGTATCCTTTTCCTCTGTTATATCATTTTTCTACTATTTCGATCCTATCAGCTCTTACTTCTAAATTCAATCTATTTATCAGTCCTTTCATCTAGCAGCTAAATATGATTTTTGTTTTCTGGGCTAATCAGAACTAGGCCTGTGCATACATGTGCGCGAATAAGCCATAATAGTGATTATACAAAATTGATGATAATCCAAGTTTAGTGGACAACAACAGCAACAAGTTGGACAAGATTTTCGACGGCAATTTTTTTTCGCTTCCAAAATCCTTCGTTGGATATCGTTGTACACACGGTGTCCGACGAGAGAGAGAGAGAGAGAGAGACAGAGACTAAGACGGAGAACGATAGCGAAACTTGAGGCGAATATATAACAAGTAGAAAAAATATTAGCTTTCGCTTTGGGACAAATTAATTTTAATTTAAAACGGGAAATTTTTAATTTAGTTTAAATTTTATCTACAATTAAGACAACAACAACAACAACAAAACAAAATAAAAAACAACAACAGGGATGGTCGGGATGTGACCCCGTCAAGTGTCCACCACTTGTATGGTAGCGTATGCACTGAACGTAACATTCTTTTTATGATGATGTTGTTGTTGGTGGCCACCATGATTGTTCCAAGAAGATCGTAGCTTATCGCCAAGCATGGCCAAAGAGCTGGCAAAATAATGTTGATTCTTGGGCGATGATCCTCCTCCTCCCGATGTTTGATAATGGTCACCATGGTGGTCATCAGATTTGGTCTTTTTCAAAACTGATTTCACCACGATGGGTGTTGCTGTGGTGGGTGATGTGGGTGCGGCAGACGGAAAATTTATATCATTGAATTCTCCGGAAGATGAGCACGATTCATCCGATGAGTTCAATGATGATCCCTCGGAATTTAGTTGGTCCACGGTGGCCGCCAGTGTAGATGATGATCGTTGATGGTGGCGTTGGTGGTGGTTCTTCTGGATGGGCGGAGGTAGCGGCGGAAGTTTTCCCAGATCATCGATAGGCATTTCATAAACGCGAGATGAAGATGTTGTCGTTCTGGCGTTTCGAGCAGAACCATGACAACTAGAGCTACGTTTCTGGTGTAAACGTTTTTGTCTAAGATAGAGATTGATCTGTGTTGTATCAAATTCGGATTCGGATTTGTTCAGATATTTGTACAATGTATGATTGATTGATTTGTTCTTTTTCCAATCATTTTTGGTCGGAATCCGTTCCAGGTAGTTCTTCAGATTTACCTCGACGTTTGACGCTGGTGGTTGTTGCACGGTGATTGTATTGGTCTTTGGTGTTTTGGATGATTCCTGAATGATCATGGCCGGTTGCCTTTGGCGAGCCATCAACTTATGGTGGTTTTCGCCATCCGCACTACCGGTTCCGGTTCCAATAGTCCGATACAGTCTATTAATCGAATTGGCGATTAAACCTTCGCCCCCATCATTATGCTGTTGTTGTAATAATAATGATTCCATTTGGCCTAATCGTTTGGCGGATTGTTGATGCTTGTAGACATCACGTAATTGGATCACATCATGTTCGTTGAAACATTTCCAGACTAGGGCGTATAACGATGATGCCGATGCGGAGGATGTTGTGGATGACAATGATGAAAACGAAGAGGATAACGAAGACAAAGGTGATGAAGTCGGATCTAAATTGGCCGGAAATTTAGCCGCATCGTTGGCCGCAACAGACATAGAAGAAGCATCATCATCACAGATTATTTTGACTGGTTGTGGGCGTAGCAAGGTTGTTGGATTCTTGACGATCCTTTTGGGCATGGACATTATCAACCAAATTATCATGTTGGGCAATTGTTGGTAGTTAACATAGCATAGTTTTATATCATCAAAACAATGTTGAAAATAACCGCAAGGATTTTGTTTGATTTTTGTTAAAATTTTCCAATTTCTATTAATTTTAGACTCTTCCTTTTTCCTTCCTATATCGACATGCTTTGCTTCATTTTCTTTACGCTCCTCCTCCTGCTTGTTTCCTATAGCAGCCTGCTTTGATTCATTTTCTTTAAGCTCCACCTTTTCTTCTTTTTCCAACAGTAATGCCCACAATAGCTTATTTTTATGAATGGCAACCGAATATTTATGAATGGGGTGTTTTTGACAATGCACATCACTATCATGGCCATTGATTGAACATTGCCCACAATCTATGGAATGTATTGGTATTTCAGTTATCATACGTTTGCTAAGACCAGTATCCGGTTTTCGTTCATCCAGTTTATTATTGATACATTCCAGGATGCATTGCTCAAAATCGATTGTATCAAAATTCAGATTATTAGGTAAACCATACAATGCTACTTTGGCCACATCACAACCTTGTAGCGAATCAAACTTTGGTCGAGGTGTGGGAATCGGTGCCACAATCGGTGTCGATGGCTCGTTCAACATCTTTGCCGATCGTTCTTGGATCATTTTTTTTTCGTTGATTTTCAATTCATGAAAAATGCTTCAAACGCTTTTAAGCTGTTTGAAAATCAATGATTTGGGCGTTAAGGGGAGGGGCATAAAGAAGAGAGCGAGAGAGAGCGAACATTAACACAGAAACACAAGCACATTTGATGGTTCATCGACAAGAAGATAGTTCGCGCGGCAAGGTTGACCACAAAAACAGCAAATAGAAGACGCCTGTAAATGCAAGCTGCAGCAATGGCGCCGATGATATTGATGATCTTTTCAAAAAAGGTGCTTTGCTTTTAATTTCGTTGCGGTTTATTTGTGTTGTTGTTGTGCATAATAGGAAAAATCAATCAATAAAATTCAATTAGTTTTCAATGATCAACGGCACACCCACTAATTAGCACAAATAAAACAACATGGACATCGAGAGAGGGGGATGAATATATCAATAGACAATAAAGATTTTCTCACACACACACATTTGAAAACAATTGAAGCCGTTTTGCCAAGATGCGTTCCGGTTCTGGTTGGGTGATTGACTGTTCGATTTAGCTCAGGTGTCTTGCTTTGAAGCTTCCTCGACCAACATAGAGCTACCGACACACGCTGTGCGTTGGCTTTTCCATAATTCGATCAATGGAACAGAGATTCGTTTTTGTTGGAATTTTGTTTCTTCGCAATTTAAAAAGCACAAAATTAGTTGAAGGTTTTTTGTTCGCAGAAGATTATCAGTAAAAGGATCCCAAAAGTTTTGGAACAAAGTGAAACAACTTGAGAAAAATAAATTTGGAACAAGCTTGTTCGCTGATCGTCCGTCAGTGTCTGACAGTTGTCTGCATTAGTCTGTTTCAAACACTTATGTTATGCGCTTTCGACGCCAAAACGACTTTCTTGCCTGTTGCTGTTTTTGTTTCTTCTTTCTGTTTTTCCTCCAAATCGAAGATGAAGAGAAACAAAATTATCATAAATCGAGGATACATACACCGCCGATACACACACACACACACACACGATCTCTCTCACCATTGCCGACGCCAAAACTGGCCAATGGCCAGTCACTTTCCATTCTTTCTCTCTCTTTCTTCGTATCCATTTTGGTTCCTTCATGTTTGTGTCCATTTTGGATATGTTCCATGGCAGTAGAGTATCTATTTGTATCCACCATTACATGGAAACGTTTTTTTAGCCTTAAGGGGGTTAAAACAAGAGGAAGGAGGGAGCCAAAAAGGGGAGGAGCTACTAAAGAATGCTTTAGTTCGATTGAATGCTTGTAATTTTTATAAAAGTTAAAGCTGTCTAGGTTTGAACAAGTTAACTTAATCCAAATTCGCCAACCAACAAACAACACGGCGAAAAAAAAATCATGATTTCTATTAATAATAATGGATAATGATAATGATAATGGATGCTATGGTGCCATGTTAATAATAGTTTTTCAACGATTGATTTGCGCATGCTTCAAACGCGCTAATTTAGCCAACAGATCGGCCCATTGGGGAGGGATTCTTTTAGATCTGTGCAACCCTAATTGATTTCATTGGTTATGTCTTCGTATTTTTGTGTTTCAGATTCAGATTTGATTACGAATTACAAAGATGTAGGTGATGATGTCCTCGCTTAGCGTAGAGAATTGAAGAAACTTGTTGAACTTGATGCTTTCTTGATGGAAAACAAAATTGAAAACAGTCTTGAAACTCTTTGGCCGAAGGCCCTGGAGCCGAAAGATCCAGATGTATTTTTGTTAGCGGACAAAAAAAAGAAATGTCAACAGCATTTGATTTTTTTTGATTATCTCCAAGATTCAATGATTAATATTATTATTACATGTTAATAATTAATAAAGCTTGAGCTAGATTTTCCCGCGATTTTGGAACGACAACGGTCATCTAGTCGGCCACGCGCTTCAGCTAGAAACTTAGATTGATTTTTGAAAATAAGATTTGGAAAAAAGATTTGATTGGACACTGCGTTTTGAAGCACTGTTTTCTCGAACCTATCAACCCAGCCAGCTAGCCAGTCCGACAACCAATCAAATATTGTTGTTATCATTTTTTTTCAAAATGTTTGACAATCAAGCTCCTCCTTTGACTCCACCTCCGTCTCCTTACAATCAACTAACCAGCCAATCAATCTTAAACTGCAAAGCATACACAAAGCTATGGTTGACACGGGAATGATGGATTGCATTTGGTCCATCATTGGGTTGTTATCGGATGTATTGGCCATAATAAAAATGATGATAATAATCCCAACAACAACCACAACCATAACAACAACTACAAAAACGTTGGATAATAACGGCCAATCAACATGTTTCTTTTTTTTTATTGCCAGCCGATTGTGTCGTGTTTGGATTATTATGCCATCTTCAAGAGATGAGAATAACCGAGAATAAGATAATACAAGTCTAATATAAATCAAAGATGCGTGATTTACTATTGACACATACTACTGCTGACATAACCACACAGCCAGTCCGGACATCACCTGAACCAATCACCATCTTTACCATCATCATCATCATCATCATCTTATCTTGGGCTTATCTGAAGGGCCCAGAATATTTTTTTTCAGGTGTATAATTGAAACTGCCAAAAATCCGTTATTTTTTTTTGTTGTTGAGACACACGCACACACACACCGGAGGTTATGGAAGATTAAAATGATTGATGAAAGTGTCATTCAATTCAATCCAACTGGAAAAATAATAATAATAATGGTAGTAATAGTAGTAATACTGAGCATGGCACTAAAGGGGTTGGGAAATGGGAAATAGGAGGGGAAAAAATTTTTTTTCAAGCCAAATAGATAAATCTATGCTTTTTGATTGGCAACCACCACTAGCCAATAGCATCCATTTTGGGTTCCCCTAAATCAAACCCATCGTACACGATTGGCTAGATTGTTTCGGCCAGTCAAGGGAAGCATAATTGCATAGCGTGTGCTTGTGCTTGTGCATGTGTGTGTGCGAGTGTGCAGCGAGACAGCCCCGTTATTACATTATCATCATTATAAAATGCAAAACAATCTTTCTCTCTGTCTCTCGCTCGCTCTTTCTTTCTTTCACTTCAACAATAGGAGGAAGGGCTTGTAACGCGCATAACGTAAGTGTTTTAGCAGAGCAAGCATCCAATCCAAAAATAGTATGCTATGGTCAAAAAAAAAAATAGAGGGATGTGTCCAAGTTCAATAATGAAGCTAATTATGGGGATGATGATGATAATTATCTGCTTTTTGTTTCTTCTTCTTCTGTTTTTGGATCGATTCGATTGATTTGGTGTACGATTTTCACTTGAATTCAAAGCCTTGTGGAAGTTGGAAGAAAAAAAAAGAAAATCGTTTGATTTGATTTGATTTGATCGATTTGATGGACATCCGATGATGATGGCCATTCAATTCGATGAGCACGATTCATTTGTTTGGAATGATTGAGAGCTTTAGAATAGCGATGAGAACCCTAAACCTATAACAGATCGGAAAAATCCTAAAAATCCACAATCCAGAGCGCCCCATTGAGATTTAATTAATTTTCAATTAGGAAAAGCTAACCATGCCAAACGATCAAACGTAAATTAGAATTTAAAATAAGAGCCAAGTAATAAGACTTGGATCGAGGATGAGAAATTTGTGTTCCAATTCGGATGTTTTTCATCAGGACCCGATTGTGTTTTGGAAACGTTTAAATTTTTTTCTTGTTTCAAGCAATTTCTAGGATTTCACTGATTTTTTTCTTTTGGGAGGAGGGAATATCAAAGAACCATAAATCTCAAATCTTGCAGTTTGAGCTGTAATTCAAAGATTGGCGAGACGTGGATGATGGTGGATTTATGGATGGATGGATATATGCTTGCATTTCATTCCATTTTTTGTTAGAGTTGTTTATATTTTCCATGGAACATAAATTGCATATTAATCCATAATCTTGGTGGACAGTGTCCAGTGCTGATGTACAGCCATGATGATGATGATGAAACTGGGAAGCAAAACTAACCAACATGGAACATAATTTTTTTTGCTGTGGATAAAATTTCAATCAAAAAATGAAATAAAACAAAATATTAAAGACAAACAACAAACAAGCTAGCTAGCAAAAAAAATAACATCCTCATCTTCGCGAAATACATGGGAAATGTGAAAATTACCATAATGATGATGATGTGATTGAGTTGACACCTGAAAAAAAAATTCGAGAAGATTGTCGGTTTGTCGGTGTGTCGTTTTTGACCGATATTTTTTTCCCATCAATCTTTGCCCTTATATAATATGCGCTCGAACCCGCCCAATTACCTCCATAAGCTCCACCCCTTAAAATGAGCTATTACAATCATTAGAATTCGAGATCAACAAGTGAATCAACCTATAGATTGAAGCCCCTCCCTAAGCCCCTCCTACAATTATTGGAAGGAGGGATTTCAGGCGGATGTGCGTTTCCCTGTTTTGTGAATGACCCAAAAACGGATTGTAATAAAAAGAAGAAATGAAAAAACTTTACCATCAAGAACCGATTGTGGATGGTGGATAGATGCTATTTCGGGTGTTACACACTTAACACCGCCACCATCCTAGCATCGTAATCATCATCATCATCATCATCATCTACCTGGCTCTAAAGTTATTGAAAAAATCGTTGTAGTTGTTGTTGTTTGACACATCAAGTGTTGTCGGTTCGGCTTGGTCGATACTCTCTCTCTCCCTCTAATTGAATCTCGCAACGTTGGTTTCATTTGTTCAACCCGGACAAATATTTACCATTATAATAATGGTCATCCATTGTGGTCATTGTTGATTTCTAGCTTCTTTGTTGGTCGCTTGTATACGGTGTGGGATAATCACATCCAAACCCGGAGATTCTTCCATTTATGGACACACACACACTGAACTGAACTGAACTGAACTGACCGGTGGCCTGTTTGCTTGAGCTAAATGTTCGCAAATCATCAACAACATCAACAACTTGCGAATGGTAAAACGATGATGATGATGATGATGATTTGGTCAATGACCAAAAAGAACAATGTGAAATTGACCATTCAACGAAATGTTTAAGAACATTCGGTTAAAAACATTCGAAATGTGCAAATAAAGTTGGTTGTTGGAGAAAACCACTAGTTTTTGAAGCGTAAAAAATATTTTTGTTTGTCCGAATTTAATTTTTGTTTCTCGTCTTTCTAAGAATGGATTTTCCCAGCATGCGTTCCTGTGTGTGAGAGAGAGAGAGAGAGTTTTAGCGTGAAAAAAAATGTCCAACAAACATTCAGTGCATTCTTATTTATTTAATAATAAATCAAAATTAATAATTTGGAATCAACACAGTATAATATCAATTTTAAATGGTATAAAATCACCCATTACCAATGGCTAATTGAACAAATAAATTCGAAATTAATCAAATAATTGATTTGTTAAGTGTCTCACTTTAGGAATTTTAGCGGATCAATACAAAAGTTAGGCGTAATAGATATGAAATCACGGTACTAATCACAAATAATTGTTTCGATTAAATGGCTGTTACCGCTATAATTCGAAATCGGATAAAATTCCGAATTACTGTAACATAATTATTGAATATCGAGGATAAAATATGAAAAAAAATAAGATCAAGAGAAAGGATTGTGAGATAACCACAGGCAACAATGGAACGGACAGGAGGAATCAATTCGGGAAAAAAATTTTGAAAAAACCGCGCCAAACAAGCCGATAGCGCCACCTGTTGGCAGAAAACTAAACAAACGCCGATGATTCAAGTTCAATAATCTTATTGTCTTGTGATTTGCTAATTTTTTTGGCGCCTTCAACGAACGCGACATTATTGGTTCGAAAATATTAATCACTATCATAACCGCCAGTCTCCAAATACGTTCGCACCGTAAGCTTATTTTTTCTATTACGACGACGACGATTTTTTCGTTTCGCTTTAGTATTGCAAACATCGAAATTGTCATTATGGTTGCCCTTGTTTTCGATGTTATTGCTGTGGTTATATTTGCCTTGTATGGTCTCTTCTTCATAGGAATTCAATTGTGTTAGTTCATCACATTGATTAGTGGTGCTCTCGTCTGCTGAACTACAATCACTTGCCGATGTATCACCACAAACGCTGCTTTCTTCGCCCGAAGTTGAACCAGAATAAGAACCATCATCCACCAAGAATATCGTGTTGTTTATGTTGCCACCGAGTCTACGTAAGTTTAGTGCATTTTTTATGGCTTCAATTTCATTATCATCAACGTTGATGCGATGACAATCATCCGTGACCACCAATCGTGCTGGTAAATTATGGTCCTTTTCATCAAGTTCTTCGGGTGAGCACGAATATTTTCTCAATTCCCTTTCTTTCTTCTTTTTGGCCTTCTTTTGATTTTTTTGCTTTCGACCCAATATACTTGAACCAGGCCGAAAAACGAACGTGGCCATCTTGTCCGAAAATGTGACACACTTTTTCGGTTTGTTTGGATCATATTCTGAGCAATCATCATCAATCATCTGATCATATTCAAAACAATCAGAAAAAATTCCTGGAGATTCATTCGATGTACCAAAATAGCCATAATCATCTGATTGTTGCGAATCTTGGTGCTGATACATCAATTGCATCGAAGAATCCGACTCGGAATAACAACCGTGACGCTGCCATCCGCGTGGATATTTCAGAATTCCACGTAAGTTCTAAAAAAATTTAATTCTAAATTTTTAAAAAAAACCCTTCGAAACCTTTGACATACATTTGTTCTTTTGACAATATCCACCGGGCAAGATCTCAGCCGATGAATGGATACTTTAATATTCTGATTTAAGCTTATATTATTTGATTTAGTAGGATCATGGTGATCTAAATCATCATCCTCATCCGATAGGCTTTCATCGGTTTGTTTCTGTCCAGTCGAATCATAACCATTATCGTAGTTCTGACAACCAAAAAAAAATTAGAATGTCAATCACAAATTTCCCCAACAACCACAACAACATCATCATCATCCATACCAATGGCAATATTTCCTTCGATTTCACGATAAAACCGTTACTGGTTGAATTTTGGGGTGGTTGTTTGATGTCATTAACATTTAGGTTAATTTTTTTAAAATTTTCAGTAGCCGAATCAATAGCCGATAATCCACTATCCCCAATGGAGTTTTGATTGGTTAATTTGATTTTAGCAAAATAAGGTTCATTTTCATAATTTCCATCCAATGTTAAAGAATTTGGCATCATCAATATTTTTTAGGTCTTGACAAACAATAATTTTTTCTTAGAATTCCTGGTGTTTTGGTGCCAACCGTTAGTTAGGCTTACGCAAGTGTTTATGTGTGTGTTGTACTTAACTTCCCTACTTATTTATTTATATTCATACCATTTCCACCTTGTTGGGTCTTTGTGGTTGTTAACCGGTGTGTAAATCGTGACATAATTTTCACGGCATTAATTTTGCGCATGCGTTGTTCATTTTCCCACCCAACTCATTTCACGGCGGGAGTTTTGAAAAACAAAAAAAAAACCAATGCATTCGAATTATCCCAAATTTGTCTCCAACCTCCTCCTTCTAAAAGTTTAGTAAAATGATGATTGTATTTTTAATTATGATCAGAATTATGACGTTAATGAAATGATTTCCATTCTTAAGCGAATTAGAGCGAATAGGGGAGATCATTATCATCATCATCATCGTTATAGAATTAGAAGCCCAGAATCATTCACATGCTGTGTGTGTGTGCAAGATTGGGCTGGTTTGGCATTGGAATTGCGATTCTCGCTGTGTGTCTGAATGTCTATTTATATCCATAATTTTAGTTGGAAAAACAACAAAAAAATAAATTCCGTTTTTTTGGGGCTTAGAAAACTTGTTCAGCAAACGCTTTTTTTCCAAATCATCCAAATTAAAGGGAATCCTGGATCTAGGCTTTTCCAAAACTTTTCCAGAGAAAGATCCAAGATTCTGGGTTTCTGCGCTCCTCTCTTGCTTGCTTGCTTGTTTGTGTGTGTGAGAGAGAATTGGCAAACTTAAGCAAATCGGAAGAGAGAATGAAACAGAAATCTTGATCAGGACAGGTTCATCATCATCAACAACATCAATTCAGGCGCCATCCAACATTGGAAAGCAAGCCAGGGTAAAACGGTTGTTTTCGGGTTCTGGTTGCCGAGCTGCATCTATCTAGCTCTCTTCTCTTTTCTTTTCTGCTTCTTCTTCTTCTTCTTTCGATCCGTTCGTGCCATGTTGATGTGCTGTGTATGAACGTGAGTGTGTGCGTGACCGCACCTTGACCACAACCCACAGCACATTGGCTCTCCTTTCTGCACACAGTTCAGATGCTGGCTTCGCTTGCTGCTTAGTGCTTGGTTTTGTTGTTGTTGTTGTTGTTTTTGTTGCCGTCTGTTTTCTGTTTCTTCTGAGTTTTTCGGTGGTTCACACACACTCGAAAGCGACCTCTCTCTTCTGAACTGCACCACCAACACCGCCACCAGTCTGTGCATTGCTGTTGGTGTTTTTTTCTGGCATTATTTTTTTGTGTGTGATTTTTTTTTTGATATTTCACTTTGCTTCATTTTCTGATTGTTGTGCGGTTGTTCTCGGTGGACGACTGGCTGGCGGCTGGTTTTAGATTTGATTTGGTTTGATTTGATTAATATTATGTTTTGATGATTTCTGTGTTTGTGTTGCCGCCTCCAAATCGAAACTTCAATCAACATCCGATCACAACCGACCGTAACAAAACAAAACGACAACAAAACAAAAAAAACAGCCGCGAAAAGATTAAATCATTTTGTTGATTATCAAATTAACCCACCAATGCCGCCTAGCACAATGATCTCGATGGTCGATGTGCCATTGATCATCATCATCTAAATCATCATGAAAAAAATCCAATGAAAAAAGTGTGTGTAGGTGATTTCAACAAAAAAAAAATGCGAATTATTAAGATCGATCAACCATGAAAATGTTCTTGTCAGCTAAAACTACTTAAAAACAACGACAAAAACAAAATTAAAACGAAATTACTGGTTGTGCCAACAACAATGCTGATGCTGATAATAACATCAACAACCACCCACACCCACCCACCGCAAATGTCTAAAATCGAGATGAACTGCTTTTTGTTACTTCGGTTTTGAACGTTCATCTTGATTTAATTATCCGGCCACGTTGTCCATCCATCCATCCATCATCATCGTCGTCGTCGTTATATCATCATCATCATCATCATTGTTTATATTATTAGTGTTGTGTGATGCGATCGAGAAAAAGAAGATTGAAAAGATGAAAAGGTAAATATTTTCCTTTATTCTCAATGATGATGATTTTCTGTGATGTTTTCGCAAAATTTTCAATTTATCACCCAAAAAATCATCTGATTATTTGGTAAAGGGATTTTCTTAAAATCATAAGATCAGCATTCTTGAATCAAAAGTTTTTAGTTCCATTTTGCAAAATAGGCTTAGAAGTAGGTGTGCTCTGAATTTCAAGTGTTTCCATTTTCTTTTTATCCAAAACCATTTCGAATCTTCTTCTTTTCTAACAACAACAAGATCTAATTTGGTTTCTTCTAAAAGAAACTCGTCCGATTTTATTTATCTTATTTAATATATTTTTTCTGGTGTTTGCGGGGGAAGAAGGGGCTTATCAGTTGTTTTTCTTTGAGTTTGTTTTGCTTTTCTGAAAACAAATTCATGCCAGGTATGATGAAAATTATCATCCAAATTATTTTAAAATTCTTAATATGTTTACTCCTGTTTGTGTTCTATATTTTCTAGTTTCCGTAGCTTTGACAGTTTGAATGAAAAATGTGGAACATAAATGAAACGTAATAATAATAAACATAATTGTACGTAAGATGACCAGCGCGATAGAATCTTTAAATCTCTACAATCCATCTTTTTTTCCGAAAAAGCTCACAAACAAAAATCTTATAGTTAAAGTTTCTCTATGTGTCCGTCGAATAGATTATTCAAAAGCTTCAAGACAAGTTTCTATGTTGTTTCGTTTCTTCAGGTTGTTCTAACGTTCTTCTTCAGTTCAACCTTTCAGTGTCCATGATCTCAGGTTGTTAGTTTTCGTTCCTGTGCAAAACCGCATCATATCCTTTAACCACCATTCGTTGCCATTCATTCTGTATTGCATCCGATGTGTGTATGTGTGAGAAGCAGAAAGCACGTTTTAAAAACACCGCAGCAACTTAAAGCTTGAAGAAGCCAAGTTAGTAGTTTCTCAACTTCTAGTTTTTCTTCCTATCTTTATCTTTTTATAATTCTTCTTAAGCTAAAGCATCTCAATAATAATAATAATAATACTGAGAAGAAGAAGACGATATTCTTGTGTTTTGAATTTCGTTTAGGGTTTGATTGTTTGTTTGTAGGCTGGCTGGTTGGTTGGTTGATTGTTGATGTACACCGTACACCGCCACCACCACAACAACGGCAGCATCCGAGTACCGTGTGTATGTGTGTTTTTTGTTTTCCGGGCAGGTAGATAATTTCTTTTGATTTTCTAAAAAAAAATTCAGTTGTCTGTGTGTGAGGTAGATAACGCACTGGTGGTGAATATCACCTCTTTTCCCCTTCCATAGGTGAGATGGTACACCGACCTTCTTCATCATCATCGTCGTCTTTTCTTCATCGACTTCTTGCACAAATCACCAACACCGACAAACACTCACACATAACAATGAAGTGTGTTGGAGAAACTGTGTACTATGTCCACAACGAATGCTGCTTCCTATTGCTATTATCCGATGTTGTTGTCTTCCTGTTCGGGTTGTACACAAAACGTTGGCTATAAAATGCCTATCGCTTGATACTTACCTTTTTTCCCCTTTCCAATGAATGCAATGAATGAATGGACAAAACGGTATATTTGATCCCTTGTCCAATACTTTTTTTTATTATTATCATATACATAATCACATATATATAGACAGCGAAAAGCAAAAAAAAAATGGTCAATAACAATGATAAAATGATAGGTAATGGCGGTAAATAATAATAGCGGGAAAACGACAACGACAACGACGACGACGAAAATCCGGACAAAGAAAGCAACCAGAACTAAGAAAATTTGAATAATAAGAAGTAGAGAAAAAAACGAAAGAAATATAACCGTATAATGTGGCGACTACTTTTGTTGTGATAGCTGTGAAAGCTCAGGTTATGGTAGTGATGTTTGGTTTAAGTAAGAGAGAAATTTACCCGAAGATATCATCATGAAAAAAAACCGGACAATGACTTGGGTTTTGTATTTCTCTCTCTCTATGGTTGTTTGTTCTATTGTTTTTTAAATCACCATCCATTGGTATTGATATCTTGCTTGAAAAGCGCGCGCGTGTGTGTCGAGAAACATACCTTTACGACAAACAGCAACAAGTTTGATAGTGGATACCTGTATTGTTTGTAATTGGGTTTTGGTTTCATTTCATCAAAAACAAAACCAATCGCTTATCAATCACACTTATTGACAGGTGAACGTGCATGTGGGCACACTGTGCCCAAAACCTAATACGGTATGCTACGGTGATTCTCAGAACTGTTTTTTGATTTAGCCACACCTCTCACCAGGTTACTCTGATTTTTTTTTCATGAAAAATAATATGATTGCTTGGCAAATAATTGTTCTTTTATGATTTGAGCAAACCATGCCCATTCGGTGCCACACACGCGAGATATACGTTCAGGTACTTTGTTGGTTGATCGTCGCCGGCGTCGTCGTTTATCCTCTCCAGTTGTCATAGTTGTCTCGGTATCAATCAAATCAGTGTACAGAATTAAGGGCAAATAGAGAGAAGGGGAAAAATCCGTATTTACCTGTTGTGTGTATGATGATTTTATTATGTTTTTGATTATTATTATTAATATCAAAAACCAAAATTAATATGCCATAAATTTAATCATATTTTTTGGTTTGCTTTTTTGAAGCAAAAAATTAATAGTTTCTCACAATTTCTCTTCCCCTACAGGCAGGAATTGGCTGCTTAGGATATCGAGACACATAGATAGAAGAAGAAGAAGCAAGCAAGCCAACAAACGAGAAGCAAGAACACAGCAGCAGCCCAAAAAGAAAAAGTGATTAATTTTTTTTGGGAAACTCAAAAAAGAAACAACAGTAACCAGAAGAAAAAAATATGCTAAAAATATAAATTAACTACCTGTATTTATGTGCAAGTGTGGTGGTTAATTGGCTTGGTGGTGGTCGTAACCATCGTCGTCGTCGTTGTTGTAAACTAGTGGCCATTTTTTCGAATTTTGTTTTTCCCGTCACTGTTCTACGAAACAAACTAAAACCAATGAGACCATTTTCGTTTTGGAAGAAAAATCATGTCTAGTCTTGGAAAATCATTTTTCATGAAAATTTAACCAAATCAGCGAAACAACGAATTATGAATCATTTTTGAGTGTAAAGATCCGTCATTGTCATCATCATTCATTGATTAATTAATCAATTAATTGGCGACCATAACAAGATTTAAAAGGATTTTTATTCCTCCCCGCCTCTCCTGGAAGAGATGCATTATCATTGGTTACGGTTAATATGGTGTGAATCAGAAGTTCGCTGATTTGTTTTAGATGTCTTCTACATGAGTTTGTTGAAATGTGCAGCGAAAATAGTACCGCCAGATAAGTAGATTATTGTTGTTCGCCTTCGATGTATGTGTGTGTTTGTCGAAATAATTTACATTAGAAGAAACAAAAAGAACCACAACCAGAAAAAGAAGAAGAAAAGGAAACATGGCCAACGTTCGAGCAGAAATATTAGCAGCAAGTCGATCACGAACCGGTTGGAAAGATATAACTAGACCAACAACGGTGGTGGTTCAATCTTCGGCGGCGGCGACAACCAACGGTGGCAATAACTCTTCAAATGTGACTGGTGGTGGTGGCGTCGGCTCATCTTTGTCGGCAAACACGGCAGCATCAGGCAACATCATCACCACCACCAACAATGCAGCTACTACCTGTGCCAATGAAACTATACGCGATGGTGTAATGTCTCATTTGGATTCGAGAAAAACACATCATCAACAGCCACCATTGATCAATTCGTTGAAGCTTAATTTTGAATCGAAAATTGCCAATAATCATCATCAAAATGATAACAATAATAATAGCCATCATTTAAGCTCGTTCAATCGAAGCCATTCGGTTCCAACTTCAGGCCATAATAACAGCTCAACCATAAGTTGTGGTAGAAAGCTTGGAACTAAAGTTAGCCAAATCGCCAATTTGTTTCAATCAATGTCGCCACAATCGTCTGAACCTAATTTATCAATTTTGAGCGGTAATTGTACCGGTAGTGGTGTTGGTGGTAAACATTGTAGATCACAAATACCTCAAAAATCCACTAGTTTGGTGTCGGTGAATAATTCTGGTAATAATCCGTCAACTCAAACCACGACGTGTTTGTCCGATCAAATCATCAACCATACTGGCTCGACCACATTAGCATCGTCTGTTTCATCCACTACAACCTCCGCAACAGCATTGAACGGACAGCATTTTTTCCGAGAGAAACGTGAAAGTATGCCAAATTTAACCACAAATGATTATTTGTTGGATGATAATAAGTGTAATAATGGTGGTGCCGGGCAAATATTTAAAAATATCAAATTGATTAAGAATAGAGTTTTGAAAGATAACTTTAATGAAAAAACAACGGCAGCCACTACATCTATCAAAGAAGATAATGATGACGGTTGCCATAAATTAGATCATCATCCTGGAGCCAAAATCCAAAATGGACATCATCATAAGAATAGCGAAGTCTTATCATCTACAATATCACCATCATCATCGCAAACGGTAGCGGCATCAAAATCGGCCAAAGTATTCAATAATAGTGTTGGAGCAGGTATTTTGCAAAATAATAGTTTGGATAAAAGAAAACGTTTTGAAGATCAAGCAGCTAAATCCAACACATTAGTCAATGGATCGTTACCGGATCGTGGCAGAAAAAGTCTGATCGATACCACCACCAAATGTAAACCAGAGCCATTGCCCAAAACTATTCGATCGTTACCATTGTTGAAGACATCATCGACGGCGATGGATCCGAAAAAAACTGTTGTGAATGGTGGTCCGGCTGCACCGGGGATGAAAAAAACATTACCAGTATCGTTGCAAAGATCTGAAAGTAGAGTTTCGCGTTTCAATAATGCTCGAGCTGTCTTTGAGCGTTTACAGTCATCCGATTCCATACAGACACCATCTAATAAATCGATTAATGGTGTGAACGAATCTCAAGAATCGAAATGTTTGATGAAGATTCATTCGCTCGATAGCAGTAGCAGTGTTTTATCCAATAAGAATGATTTCTCTTTAAATGATTTGTCCATTAATTTTTACACTAAATCTAATGATAATAATGTTAAAGATCATGATCATCAAGATTTCGAGGAGAAGAATATCCCAAAGAAGGCCAAAAAGACGGATGAACAGGAAGAGGAAGATCGAAGACCTCATGAAGAAAATGTTTCAACCAAATTCACGAGTAGCAGCGACGACAATCATCTTAATCATTTCAAAGTGAGCGAAGTTCGTAGTAAATTCTTGCCCAAAGATTCTGTTATTACCACAACCACCGCGTTTATCGCTAATAGTAATAGTAATGGCGAAGAACGGTGCAGAAGTGGTGGTTCAAATTTTGATAGTATTAGCAGTGGAAGCTGTGACACCGTGGTAGAGAACCATAATGCCAATCACGAAGGTGATCATGAAGAAAACTCACTAAAGGCGCCATCAATACCAGCAGTGGTTGAAACTGTTGTAGCAACATCATCAGCAGCGCAATCTGTTCCAATTTCTTATTCCAATGATCAGCTATTATTGGATACGATTGTGGCGCAGATAACCGAAAATGATGATGGCCTCAAACGATTGCCGGATCTCAATTGTTGTGATACCAGCGGCATTCCGGAAGATGTCAATCTGGATGATTGCTTGAATAGTGTTGGCATTGTGACCGATGAAGAAGCGCAACGTTTATTGCTGGGCGACAAAACCATTGCTACATCCACCACTATTCCCATTATGAAGGAGAAACCGTCTCCACCACAATCAACTCCGAGAGATGATGATGCATCAACTACCATGTTTTCCGTTCAGCACAATGATCATCAAATGAATGAATCAATTCAATTGCCGCAGCAACAGTTGGATTTGGTTCCAGCTGAATCTGACACAAATGAATTGATTTTCATTGATAATATACCATTCCATGTTCGTAAAGATGGTGAAATCTATATGGAAGCACCGGGTATACCGCCAGAAGAAGAAGAGGATGAAGCTGAAGAATTCATGGAGGATTTTCATCATCAAAGACAAGCCAATCATCCGGCACTTTCCGAACAATATGATCTGGATTGTGGGGAGATTTATCCGCAAAAACGTAAACGAATCACCAAAGTCCGATTCAGTTCGGATCCCATCAAAGTATTCATGACATATTCGGCTGAAGAATATGATCGCCGTAATGAAGAATTCGATCCGATTGTGGCGTCGGCTGAATATGAATTGGAGAAAAGAATCGAAAAGATGAACATTTTCCCGGTGGACATCATCAAAGGTGATGAAGGCTTAGGCTTCAGTATAATTGGGTAGGTGTTCATTATTTCATCAAAAACTTACAAGAAATAACATTTTTTTGGCTCAGAATGGGAGTCGGAGCAGATGCTGGGATAGAAAAGTTGGGCATCTTTGTCAAAACCATCACGGACGGTGGTCCAGTCGCTCGAGATGGAAGGTAAGTGCAGTGTTCAACTCGTCTGTGTGAGTGGGTGTCTTGATTCTTGTCAAACGAATTTGCTTTTATTTTCACCAAACAGAATTCAACCAAATGATCAAATCATTGAGGTGGATGGTAAATCATTAGTTGGCGTAACACAATCCTATGCTGCTTCAGTATTACGTTCAACATCTGGATTAGTACAATTTTTGATTGGCCGAGAACGTGATCCGGCCAACAGTGAGATTGCACAATTGATATCCAGGTCGATACAATCGGAACAGCAACAAATGCAAAAACAGCAGATGATAATGATGATGGATCAACAGCAGCAGCTTGCTGGTGAAAATCCAATGTTGATGGTGTCCAATGATAAAGAGGATACTGTTGAAGATTTAAGGGCGGTAGATGAAGTTTTCGAGCCATTAAATCATCAGGTTCATTTGGATGAGAAATCTGGTCCGAGTCTGATACAGCAAACGGATATGTTTGCGGACACTAATAATTCGATTCAGCAGCAGGATCATTCTGAAAGCAGCAACAGCTATTCGCAACAGCCGAATTTGGAAACAATGAATCAATTGAATGCATCATACATTCAGCAGCAACACCTGCAGTCATTGAGAGATATTGATTTGCTTAAACGTAATGTGGTAGATTGGCAACTAAAATATTCATCTTTGACGGATGAGATTTGTAAGATAAAGCAAAAAACGGATTCCAAAATCTATGAACTACAGAAACAGCTTGAAGATCAAATAGTGCTGTCACAGGAAAAGGAAGCACAAGTTTTGACGTTACAAAAAGAATTGGACCAAAAGAACACATTGTTCAATGAATTTAAACAGCAATATAACATACTAGAAAAGAAATATTTGAAACTGAAAAAACTAGTCAAAGATTTACAACAAAGAGAAAATGAACTGATGGAAAAAGAAGCATATTTTCAACAAATGATCGAACAAGACAAACAAGAATCATCTGCAATAATCGATTCATTCAAAGAACGTATCAGCTTATTGGAGAAGAAATTGGCGGAAAATTTGTCGAAAACTTTGGACAATGATTATAATCAAGAACAGCAAACGAGCCAAAAATTGCAGGCAGAAGAAGTCAGAATCGAAGAATCGATCGACCAAGATAAAGTGGAAGAAAAGCAAAGGAAAAATGATGAAAAATTTGATTCATTTATTGAATGTGTAGATCATATTGAGCCGATTTCATTGTTGGATGTTTCGTTCAATAGACAAAAGGCTGAATTAGTGCAGAAAGGTAGTTTGGCCAATCGTCAGCCTCCGTCATCAATGATGATTCGAAAGAATTCCACAACTTCGGCCAACAACAGCCACAATAATGGGAATTCAGCGCAATTCAGTAATAGTAATGATTTATATGATGGTAGTTTGAATGATGATCCACATTCGGATGGGGGAACCTTGTCCGAATCACAATCAGTAGTTTCGCCAAGCAGAGCTGAAGATTCGAGCAAAGCGAGTTATGGTTTGTCATCCATGTCCAATGCTTCGACATCTCACACAATCAGTAGTAGTTCGCCATCAAGGTCTCAAGCAAAAATGATCGGTCAAGCAGCAGCTGCGGCGGCGGCCATTTTGGCCAAATCTTCAAGCAGTAGCCATAATAACAATATCAATATCTACAACAGTAATAGTGATCGAAGATATAAGAATCTGGATGGAATTGCAAGTGGCGACGGTCCTTCCCCTCAACACCATTACTCGCCGCCGCATCGGCAATATGTAGAATCCCCATTGTCATTCCATGATAATATTGGCTTGCAACAGCCTCCTATAACATCTTCGTTTGATCCTGCCGGTGCTTATGAAACAAGAACAATCTCGGCAACATCACCGAATCATCGAGCCAATCCCAGCAACATGATTGATCAACAACAATCCTCGTCAACCATATCACCATCATCTTCAGGAGGATCCTCTTCGGGATTGGTGGCGGATTGTTCTGCTAATAATGCTTTGATGGTTGAAGATCAACAGCCACCTCATTCGATGGTTATTCCTTCGATAAATTATCCTCATTATCATCATCATCTTCAGCCACATCAATTAACATCATCAAGAGGCCAATCACAAATGCCCGCAAATGATAATACGAATGATAATGTTTCATCTTCATCATATCAACAACTGCCGCGCGAGCATCAGCAGCAGCCGCAACACCAGCAACATAATAATCATTCATTACCGTGTGTTAATACGTTCCCGAACAGCCTGATGGTGACTGATTGGAGCGTATTAGATGTGCTTGGGTTTTTGCAACAAATCCAACTTGGTTCCTATACAAAACGTTTCCAGGATGAGAATATAACCGGTGTTAGATTTATGCAATTGGATAGTGCACAGCTTAAAGTAATAATTCAAAAAATGTTTGGCAATGGTGTTAATGATTTCCTTTTCCGTTTCTCCCATATCCCTATTTCTTAGGCTCTAGGCGTGAACAGCAGTGCTGATCGACAATTGTTGAAGAAGAAAATCAAAGAATTCAAACAATTATTAGAAAAAGATAAAAAGGAACATAATCATAAAGTAAGAGATGTGAAATTGTTTCGTTCCGCTTTCAAATAACCGCAACCAATTACAATAATCTGAAATAATCATGATAATAATCCGGAAATGATTTGATCAAAAAAATCCATAATGCTTTCAATCTAGTCGTTTTTTGCAAACAATAATTGAAGAATCGCGTATGAATAATTCAGAATCATTTTATATCGTAACCAAATAAAAAAAAGAGTAGTTTGAATAACCTGAATGGAAGATGTTCAGTAATTTCGATTAATGCCAAATGCTTTTGTAATTTTTTTCATTTTTCTATCAATTGAATTCAAACAATATTTTTTCATTACTTTCACACATTCGACCGGACTATATTTTGGAATATTCTGCTCTTCTTTTTATATGTTGGAAATCTAGATCATCAATAGCAAACGATTGTTTGCTCGTTTCCGATATCGATTTCGTCGGAAGCAATTGAATCCCTCGGAGAGTTGAAGCATTTTATGTATTGGCTTCGGAAAATTTGCATGATACCAAATGAATCAGATAAAACTCCATTCGGGCCGTTTCTGGATCATTTTGACTTTTTTAAACCTTCAAATTTTGTTTTCTCATAACCACAAAATGTATGAAATATTTTTCAGACACACACGCATACATACAGCCAAAGCGTATATTTTTTTTGTCCAAAAAACTAGAAATTTAATTTTGCCTATGTTTAAATTATAATTTTTTTTCATTATTGTCTGTGATCTTATTTTTCCATTTTTTCAAATTTTCAATTTTTCTTCACATCTACACACACACACGCTTAAAATTTTATTTTATTTTTCTTCGCAATTCTGGATTCTTGTTATATTCGTTTCTTTTTTGCTTTTTTTTTTGGTTTTTTTTTTCGTTTCGTTACCGTCACCTACACACACCCACCATGATACAAAGAGATTTGCATCAATTTATGATCTTATTCGGCTCCGACTTGACCAATTCATCTGGGATTTTTGTCCTCTTTTTTTATGAAATCAATTTTTTGTACATCAATGATTTCTATGGATATCGATCATTACATATTTATGTTTATTATATAAGTTATATTGTCAATGATATTTTGGAGAACAAAAAATCCGTTTCCGTGTCTTTCCCGCTGCCGAGAATTTTCGACATCCACTAACATCATTCACATGCACAAAGATTCCTTGTACGCCCATATCTTACCATTCTTGTCGTGTGTTTCATCAAATGAATGAGCATATTATAGTTTTTTATGTAGAAATGATTTTTCTGAGAATAAATAAAGTAATTATGATTAGCAAAAAAGCAATTGAAAAAAATTACGATCCAAAAGATGTAGAAAAAATGAATTCCATGATTATTGAAATGGAAGAAATAATGTAAATTATTGCCATGGTTGGTGGGTGTGTCTGTGTGTGATTATTCTCGTTCAGTGGTAACTTCAATGCAAAGTACTATGAATTGATTATTGCAAGAATACTTTTCTTGGTCCAATAGTTTGCCGCGTAAAAGATTGCTGGCCATGCCCATACGAGTGATCGAATTGGTGGTCCACGAATCACAAGATGCATCAATATTACGAATACCATTCTTATCGCTACCGTGCCAAATCAATTTTTGTGGCCATGTAGAATCGGTGAATATGTTACGACCATCGAAACTGTAAATTTTTGGCGGATACGGAAATGGTGCCCCCCAACCGGTGAACATGTCCCGACATTGGTTGAATAATAGCTCATCCTGATGGGTGTTAAATTGTGACAGGTTTCGGCAACAGAATCATATTAGCTACTATATTGAAATTGAAGCAAATCGCTTACTTTTAAATTAACCACCGGAAGTCTTGTATCTCTGGGACGAACCAGGCTGTCCAAATTTTGTACTCTGGATGTGATGAATGCACGGAATGTGCTTTTCAGATTGGCTCGACGTGCTTGACGGAAGCATTCATAATCAACATCCCTGACGCCGTGCATGTCACCTGAATATGGTTGGTTTAGTGCAACCAAACGAAGCTTTCGTTCGTGAGGAATGTGCTAAAAATAAAATTCCCGAACCACGTCAACCATAAAATTATTACAAACATCACAACAAATCATGCAATATTAAGATTAATGTACCCGATTGTTATTGGTGGTGGTTTGAGGAGAATATTCCAAAACGCCATTTGAAGATGATGGTTCAATGGTGGTGCCGTCGTTGGAAGTCTGCAGAAGAAAAATTTTAATCAATTCTAGTTCAGGTTGAACTTTTTGTTATATGCCCGAACCTTTTCTAGCTGTAAATTGTTGTTGTTTTCATTGGATTTGATCACTCTTCCAAGCTGAATGAACAAGATTTATTAGCAAAATAATCGGGTCCATCTTCACAACTAACCGAAATATATTGCCAGCCATTTTTCACTCTAACCAATAAGGATTGTTCACTTTGCACGAATGCAATCACTCCCAGACGAACGTTGGACATGGACGTTTGTAGCTGATCCATATTGTCGAATTTGAGCATGGTTCCGGCATTATCATTTTCGTCTTCTTCCGGATTACGGTCCAGAAATTTGCCTCGATAATCTGATTTTTCGCCCCGAAAAAACGGGTTTACTGTAGCGTAGAAGCACACACCCACTCTCTCTCTCTCTCTCACTTACGTCTGGATTTTTCCGGCCAATTTTCCGACAAACCTGGCACTATTCCTGGATCGCCTTTTTCTCCTTTGATTCCGTTCTCCATCTATGATTTGATTGATTTGTTTAAGATAATACAATTCTCAAAAACTTAAAGAACCTCAAATCAAACCAACCATCAAACGTTTGAGTTCCTAGAAAGAAAATGAGAATCTAAACGAATCGAATAGAAAGATGAATAGATATTATTTACAAATATTTTCACAGCATCTCCTTTTGGTCCTGGTAATCCTGGTTTGCCAATCTTGCCACGTCTACCGCGATCACCTTTCGTTCCTTTGATTCCTATTCCTGGTTCTCCTTTTTCTCCCTTGTGCCCAGGAAAACCACGCGGTCCAGGAGGACCAGGTTCTCCAATCCGGCTTGCCATATAAGTTATCGATGGATCAATTATGGTATTGTCGCTCTATTAAAGAAAAATTACGATCACGCCCAATGTCCCGGAAATGGTTACTCACATCAAAAGCAGATCTTTTATCGAACGAGCCGGACATTCCTGGCGGGCCGGGCAATCCTGGAGGTCCACGTGGTCCCATATCGCCTTTGGGGCCGCGTAAAATCTCCCCAAATTGATCGATCAACAACGAAACATTACAATTGCACGAATTGCACTGGTTTGGATCATCAACGTTGATACATTGCGGTGTACCATCACCACCGGACTGATGATTTTCATAATTGATTATGGTTTTGCCATCCACTTCCACTATCGGCGACTTTTTGACCGCTGCTTGGTCCGAAGATAATGGACTGTCATCATCTGATCCTAGATCCTTTGGAAAAATAAAAAATGAAAAACGATCACCACAGAATAAGTGGCCCATTATTCAATTGATGGTGATCGATGGTGACACAATGAGCTTGAAGCTTTCTGAAGATAAATTGGGCTCGGATTGCGTCTCCAAAAACAGTGAGAAGATGGAGAAAAATCGAAACAAAATAGTTTGAAAATCGAAAAATGAAACAAGAACGTGAGCTGAATTGAATATTCTTTTTAAAAAAATTGATTTCCAAAACCATATCAAACGCCATTGATCTAACCAGCGGAAAAAATGCTCATCCCAACAAAAGTGTCCGAGTATCCGATGAAAACTAGGGGATTATAGTTCCTCTTGGGGGCGTACTATAATGTCATATTTTTGTTTCTGAACGTTGCGCCTCGGGGGAGGGGCAACAACCCATGAAACGTTGCCATAATAATGGCAGAATGGTAGAATCATCATCAGTGTGTCCGGATGATAATTGAATGGTAATCAATAATTAATTATTATTTGAATGTGTCACCCTGGCACATCCATGGCCAAAGTTCTTGGTGAAACGAAAACAACCAGTGAACCCTGAGAAATGGTCCAAAAGGTAACGCCTCCAATCCTGGCCCTAAGCTTTTAGTATTCATTGAGCGAAAAACTTCGAATGGAAAGAAGCAAAAGAAAATATCTATTTGTGTCAAAGGTTCGTTGTTGTAATTTTTTTTGTATAGATTGTTTCTTTTTCTCCTCGTTTCCTCTTTCTTTCTCTCTCTCTCTTTTGTGCCAGAATTTCTTAGTTCAGCAAGTTTCTTTATTGCTTCTTTTTTTGCCTTTTCTTTGAATCCAAAATTCGTTTTTTTTCTTTTGCTGGACGTGACTAAATTATTGACTCTGTTCCAGAGGGACAACAAAACGGGAAAAAAGCAAAAGAAAGATAGCCAATCGACCGGATTCTTCGTCTAGGGAATCGAACCTTATTTTTCTTCTTATTGTTGTTTCTATTCGAAACGAGAATCTTTTGTCTTTTTCTATTTTTTTCTCTCTTTTTTTTCGGGCCGAAAAAGTTTTCAGCCAGTTTGTTCGGGGTCTTTTTGCTGGCCCGAATAATTAGCCTGTGCCTTTGCGTTTGTAATGTCAGTCTAGCTAGAATCAATTTTGCCAACAATGTTGGACATCCAAAGAAAACAAGCTAACTACCATAATTGGTAATGGTTGATGGTTGAAATTTAATAGTATCCATCAACATGGTCCGTCAAGCAATCAGGCAAGCAAAGGCTGATGTGGGCCCAATTAACGCTTGAAACGATCCCAGTAAAAACAACTGAAAGATTCAGTCCAGAATCAAGAATCGCGATGAAAGGTCAGGAAAAAAATGAGCCTTCACAAAGTTTTATAGAGAGCAAGTTTTTTTGGCGGTTACTTTGGTAAAGACAAAAATCAAATTATGTTCACGCCTTTTTTTCGAAGCAAAGGCATGAAGGCGTGAACATGATTTTCACAGACACGCGCGCATACACACACACAGCTTGTTTGATTTGTGCGTTGATTGAAAGAGAAAATGTAGCAAAAATGATAAACTACAATTACGGCCAATAGCCATCTTGCTGACCAATCAATGTATCAATCATCATCATTACAGTTTAGATCCGAATAAAGAATCGATTCGATTGATCCTGAAACCATAAATTTAGAATCTAGAATGGTCATATAAATAAATTACAAGCTATGAAATGCATAGTCAAATCGAAATCGATCCTAGCCATTCTTCAATAGTTAAATAATCTTCTTCAAATTGTTTTACAATTTATAAATAAATCAAACAAAACTTACCAGGCTAAAGAATGATTTATCCGAACCAATCAGATCATTGTTGTTGGATCCAAAACCCCAAGCATAGCATCCATGGTTTGTTTGGAATAGAAACAACACCAAGGCAGCAATCAAAATGTAAATAAGCTTCATTGAAGAATGACTACCACGATGATGGTGATTATGGCTGAACGATGTTGTCATTTAGGACGATTTCAAACCCAAATTTAGAACGGAAAACTTTTCGAAACGAACTTTGAGCTTCTTTTTCTTCTTCTTTTTCTTTTTCTTTTTGCAAACGGCTTGATTTGATGTGTGATTTGATTTATATCCACCACCACACCAATCATCAAATTTTGATTTGGTAACGGAGAACAACGACACCACCCAATAGTAGCGACCAACAAGAGCAGAATGTTCAATAATTATGATGATACGGGTTTTGTTGGTGGATATTTGTTTTCGAATTTTCCCTCGCAAATGTACCGTACCGCCACCATTGTCAATCTATCGTTCAATACGAATGCGGTAGCGCATTCCAAATGGTTTAATAATTCTGGTTCTCCTTTTCTTTTGGTTCTGTTTTCTGTCTGCTGCTGGCTGGTTTGGCTGAATAGATGGCTTGCTGGTACGTTGGGTATCCATGGTGCGCGCACTCATTCATTCATTCATAACCGTTTCCTTCTTCAGTATTTGTCGTTTCTTCACTTTCTCCGAGAAAAAAATTGATGATGGCGTTGGTGGTACTGTTGACCGCTGTTCAAACATTCAGATCTTGGGATGCTTTTGAAGATTACAAGGAGAAAAGTTTCGCGGATTTTTTTTTGATTGAAAATGTAATCAAAACGCGGGAATAATCTAAGCATTCCTAACCGAACATCGTATAAACGGCTTAGATTCGCCAAAAAGGCGATTTCAAAAAGGGGTTTTCCACATCTTTCACTTTTCTCCAATCAATAGTTTTGCGCAATCTAACGATTTTGGTCCATCCCATCTTCGTTGACCTTTTCCTGAATAGCAAGGGGAAGGAGGAGACTATAGGCCCTCTCTTATCCTAATCATATTCATTTCATTATGTGCCTGTGTGTGTGTGTGTGCTTTTTTTCAATTTTATCTCTCTGTCTTTTTAATTTTCTATTGGCTGATGCTTCTGCTATCATGCACCCACTTCAACATTGGCCAGCCTCCCCATTTGGCTGTACTAGACTTGAAGTTTGAAGGAGGCGACTTCATTAAAAAATCATTTACATTCTTCCAGCCAAAGCTGGGCGGCCTTTTTTCGCTTCTGCGTCCCACTGGAATATCCAATCGGATAGATCCAGATTTGCTTAATTGATCCTTTGGATCGTCTGGATTCTCTAGATTTATGTTCCAATACAGCATCCAAGGATTTAATAATGCTGCAGACTCAAGAGACCAGAGACTGGAGCGCGGAAAAATAATCATGAAATTTTCCAGAAACAAAATGAGAGATAGGAAAATTGATGCTAGAATACAAAGCCAAAAAAAATTGGCCAAAACAAGAATATCAATAAAACAGAACACAATTCTGGAAAAATGCAATGCAGTGAAGCCAACTTTTCTTGGGCGCGCACATGTGCGTTCCAGAATTTGAGTAACCGTAAAGTGTTATGACGCACATTGCAATTGCTGCTACTTTTGGAACACTTGAATTATAAGATAAAACACATGTGTCCCAGTCTTTGGGTATCCGTCGGTATGCTACGATGCAGTTGTTTCACTCCAAGGTCCAATTGATTCCAATTTTCGCTCTAAAGAAATTGTTCCACAACTTCTCCAGCGTTGTTTCTCATCGAGCTTGACCAAAATTTAATTTAATTTAATTGATGCCCGAAATGGCCGCTGACCATCCTAAATCAGCGGACGAATCAAACATTGGCCGGATGCGAACTTAACGGTTGGCTCGAAATTGTTCCAACGATCAAGATGAAAAGCCATCACCATCATCATGACTATCGTTACGATAGTTTTCTTTACCAACACGAAACAAAGGCGAAAACAAGATCATTCGATCTTTGGTCGATGATTCGAAGATATATTTATTCCAAAAGTTTAACATTATCCATCTGTATTCTGTTGTTCATGTTGATCTTGTTGTTTACCATCACCATGCTTATTTTGACACAGATTCTTTTGTTCCAAACCAATTCGAACAGCATTCAAACCATTTACAACTTTTCCGGTAACATTCTGCTGGGAAAACTATCCGGTTCATCATCAAAATCCAGATCGTTGGAGGAATTTTTGAAACAAATCCGTAATCATTCTGAATCATCAATCGATGATGGGCTTTTGTCCAGCAGCTTGGATGTGGCCAATTCAATGCCTTCGAATTTTAATATAAACGATGATGATAATGAAGAACAGGAGAATGAGGAGCTGGATCATTGGCAAAGGATCCGTTCTTCTAACAACAAATTCTTCATATTCTCCGCCTACATTGATAGCTTGAATCGTTCCAATATGAACAATAATTATCTGGATTATTTGGATCCCAAAAAAGATCAACTAGATTATTTTGTTCGATTGATAGCTGTCACCGAATTGACCAGCAAAGAGAAGATAATTTGTGTCTATCATAATAACCATCCCAATCCTTGGCATCATCGTCGCGGTGGTAATCAATCATCGACATCGGCCAGCCTTAGTTGGTTTCGCGAAGGCCGAATGAAACCGATCCGTGAACACTGGAACTTACAGTTCAGCGCATACTTCATCTATTGTCCCATACCAAAGTATTTGGTTCAAATTTCAACACTCAAAAACGACTGGAAAAAGAACAAAGTGAACAGAGCGAAGAAACAGAGAACCAGAATCAAATTGAATGGTCAACTATCGGTGATAGCATTGAGTACTTTATGGAAATTTGATGGTGATAATATTAACACTTTATTGAAACATTATGCTCAATCATGGAAAAACATTGTGCCTTCCAATCGCATCCTGGTGCATCCTTGGTATGAACCGATCAACAACAATGAAGATCAAGTAGAAGCAGGATCATCTTCATGGGTATCCTCCAAGCGACTTGGCAAAAAGAAGAAAAACAATAATAAGAAAATCGATCAGAAAGACACTACCGGCATCGAAGAGAAACGAATAGCCGTTTGTGTAAAACCATTACATTATGGCTATAACAAAACCATCAATTTGATGGAATTCATCGAGCTTAATCGTTTGCTTGGCGTCGAAAGATTTTATTTCTACAATCATACCATTGGCCACCAAGTAGATCGATTGTTACGGATGTATCGACGGATGGAACCAGAATTGATCAGAATCCTACAATGGAATTTGCCGCTGAAATCTCAAACCGAAATACGAACCGAAGGAATATTCGCATCGATCAATGATTGCTTGTATCGAGCCAAATGGAATGGTTTCACGCAAGTGATATTCATTGATCTGGATGAATTCATTATCCCCTACCAGCATGATAATCTATTGTCGTTGTTGGATGATGTTCAACATGTTTATTTGGGCAAAGTTGGTGGCTTCTCGTTCCGCAACGGATTCTTCTATCTTCAATATCCAGATGATCCATTGGAATCAATTGAACATAATGATGCGATCAGTGATGATGATGATGATAATCGACCGCCACCACTGTTGGCCAAACATTTGGTGACGTTGACCAAAACGCTCCGGAAACCGGAACTGAACATCCATAAACAGCGTTCCAAATGCATAGTAAATGTGGCGGATGTGGTAGAAATGGGCAATCATTTTGTTTGGGAATTTACCAACGGGAAGCAAACATTGAATGTTGATCCACAGATCGCTTATCTACATCATTATCGTGTGTGTGAGTTTGGCGGCAATGGTTGTGTGTACAAAAGTAAACCAATAAAAGATTCGCGCGCACATTTTTGGTCCCGGAAGTTGCTTCGATCAATGAAGCAGCATATTCGATGGTTTTGTTCGAATTCGACCAACATCGATACTATCGATGTTTGCAATTTATTACCACCCAATTGATCTGGTAGCTCTTTGGCTTGCTGGCCTTCCTTCCTTAACTACACCAACCTTGATTACTATCTTTACTGCTATAATTCCGATTCTGGTCTTCCTTATTCCTTAATTATTGAAAATTCTCAACAATATTATCTTAAACTGATATAGCTTATGATGATTATCATAATTATTCTTACATAATCTTAATCGGATCGAGGAGAATATCGATTTTTATTCATATACTGTAATTTTTTTCCGGAAAACTTTATTCTATGTTTCCATTGCTCAAAACAAATTTATTCTATGTTCAAGAAAATAAATCATTAATAAGAATTGAGATTCAAAATCGATGTTTCTAAACCGACGCGAAACCAATCTTGAAGATCGTTGCAGAATAGAAATTTTCACCTTCTAAACAAGCTCCAAAGCGTTGAAAAACAAAAGTGAAAGCAGAAGAATTCGCCCTGAAGGCACGGCACCAGCGCAGCCAGCATAGACATTCGAGCATGGTGAAACATGATCATCGTAAACCAATAATGGTATGGTTTATATTTATTCTGCCTTGCATCGGCAGCAGCAGGAACTTATCAATCAGAAAACGAAGAGAAAACCAATTAAGTTTTTCTATGGTTTAGAATCTCAAGAATCTCCTCTTCTTGTTGGGCAAAAGGTGCAAAGGTGAGAAATAATCACCATCATCATCATCAACAGAGCAAAACGAGCTTAGGTGTTCGTTGTGTACTTTGTCTTCGCGCTGCTCGTGTCGAGAACCTTGCGAGCTCGTGAGAACTTTCCAAGGTTTTAAGGTTCGAATGCTATTACTATATCGTTCAATCGAAGGTTAAGGTTGTTGAAAGAAAGATATGGGTTTGAAGGTTGTTTTTTTTGGTGTGTGATGAAAATAGGAAAACGAGTCCTGCTTCTTACACGCACCATGGTTGTGGTTTTGGAGCTTCGACCGTGGTAGCGTGCGCTTTTCTTACCAAGACCACTTGTTGTTTCTGTTTTTATTATTATTGGACGACATGGACCTTCGAGAGAAGAAAAAGGTGAATTTAAATGGTTCAAAACACAGTAAGTGTAGCACGCACAGCACCTGTGTCCGCACAAAGAAACGCTCCGGCCATTCAGTTAAAAACCCGAGCACCTTTATGCAGGGAACAAAAGGGACCTTTGGTTTCATTCGATTTTGCTAGTATGAACGGATCGCCGATGGTCTTCGATCATACCTGATCATTTAAAAATGGGAAATTGTTTCGTGATTGGACGTCTGAGGAAAAAATATTCTACAAATCATCATAATAATAACAATAGTCTTGAAAAATTGAAACAATCCAAGAATCCGGATGAAAAGAAAAATTTACTGATATTGTCCAACAATCATCAACATCCAAAGTGTTCGATTTTGACCAGCAGCAAGAATGGTCTCAAGAATGACAGCAAATCGAAACAAGATTTGAACGATAAAATCTTCAAAATATTGATCTTGGGCACCGGAGAAAGCGGCAAAAGTACGCTGATCAAACAGATGAAGATCATCCACAACGATGGCTACACTCGTGACGAAATGTTGGAGTTCAAGGTAATTCGCTAGTAAATTGAATGGAATCATACAATACTCAAATATCGAACCTCCAACCCTTTTCCAGCCGATCATTTTGGATAATTTGGTTTCATCAATGAAATACGTTGTCACCGGGATGCGTCTGTTACGAATCGATTTCCAATATGAAACCAATCAAGATTTGGCTAAAGATCTGATTCTGAGTGGAAAATATTTCGATGATTATCATCATATCCTGTTTCCACATTTGAAATATGCGCTGGCAACCTTGTGGCAAGATCAAGGTGTTAGAGAGGCTGTTGCCCGTGGTTTCGAATATGAACTCAACGATTCCGCGCTATAGTATGAAATTCGTTGCGAATTTTTTCCCAAAAATCTAATTCCTTATTTAATGTTCTAGCTATTTTGAAAACATGGATCGATTGATGGAAGAGAAATATGTGCCCAACACCAACGATGTGGTCAAATCCAGGATCCGAACCATTGGCGTGGTGGAAACCGAATTCAAGATCCGTGATCATTGCATACGAATGTATGATGTGGGTGGACAACGGTCCGAGCGTAGAAAATGGATCCAATGCTTTGCCGATGTTCGAACATTGTTGTTCGTGGTGGCCATTAGTGAATACGATATGACCTTGATCGAAGATCAAACCCGAAATCGGTTAAAAGAAAGCCTACTTTTATTTGATAATATTTCCAATAATTTCCTTTTTAGAAGCACAACCACTGTAAGTGTTTCCTTGATGGATAATAACATTCCAATTTCCTAATAATCAATGCAAAAATATTTTTTTAAGATACTATTCTTGAACAAGTATGATCTTTTCCGTGAAAAAATCCTGTTCACTGAAAGGCAATTGCGATATTTTTTTACTGATTACCATGGTCCTGATAACGATCCTGAGCCAGCATCCGTTTACATTGAAAATCTGTTTAAAACCATTTCACATATGGCCAACCCTAATAAATCGCTGAAAATCCATTATACAACCGCTACGGATACTGATAATATTGAACAAGTTTTACGATCAATCGTTAACATTATCCTTAGTGATAATTTGGCGCAATCTACACTTCTATGATGGCATAATTGTCACCCACAAACGTGCTTCTGATTTCATTCCATTTCTATCATCATCATGATGAGCTCATGTAAATCATCGCCAACACAACCAATTAATTTGTACATAATTAAAATTTAATTGAATCAATTTTGTCAAATCAAATGACTATTTATACTAGCAATGGGCAAATGTAGTAGAAATGGTTTTTGTGGTGCATCCAAAGTTTATTTGTTTTGGTTTTCCCAATCACATTGTCTAATTATTTTGGTGCGTTCTTCCCAAAAATTGTTTGTTTGAAATTCTGTGGTCATTTATGATTTAAGTAACATCAATCGACGTTATTAAATTATGGCTGCATTTCTACAATTCGCCAATTCCATCCTAAATCGTTTCACCGCTGCGGAACCATTCAAAGTGATCGAAGTAAGAATTGAAAATCACATACATCATGATATTTTGGCACGCGAAGATTCCTTGATATTTCATAATTATAATGACGAAAAAAACCAGACAATATTCGAGATTGTCCTTCATAAAGAAAATGAATCAAGAATCGCTTTCAGTTTGTATCGATCTTCGGATCCTGAAGAAAGCCAAATCTATTATCTACGTCTTAAAGACAAGCTTCCAGTTTTGGTGAAGAGTTTTCCATCAATTTTAACAGTTTCATCATTACAAGAGCTTTGCACCTATATTTACAACAATCCATCACAAAATTTGGCCCATATTTGTGCATATTTTGGCTATGTTGATTATTTCAAGATACCTCCAAGTGAAGAACTTAAAGAATATATCAATGCTCAAGATGATGAAGGGCGTACTCCTTTACATTTGGCAGTGGAACAGCAATGTGTTAATGTTATCCAAGCTATAATTGCGCTATCATCATGCGAAGAAATCAATATTAATTTCAGTCTTTGTGATAAAAACCAAGAGAATGTTCTGCATTATGCAGCACACACCACCAGCCAGATCATCGGGTTATTATGTACGGGAATCAAGAACAAAGATCCATACGAAATGGTGCGATTGTTAAATACCAAAAATTCCAACAATATCACACCGCTTTATATTGCTTGTGCGGAAAATAAACCATCATGTGTCAAGGAGCTGCTGAAGAATGGTGCAGATGTCAATGGTGCTTCCATTTCGGCACAATCCAACTCTGGTTCTGGCCAACAATCAGCAGATCCGAACAACAATAATCAAGTTTTTTTGGACAAACTAAACGATAAAGAAATGAAAAACGGTGGTACACCATTGCATTGGTGCAAAAGTACTCAAGTGATCGAGATATTGGTAGAGATGAATTGTGATTTAAATGCTAAAAATTTTCATGGTGACACTGCATTGCATTGTATGGTAGCAAAATGTGATCTTCCATGTTCTGTTGCGTTGATTAGTCTTGGAGCCGATGTTAATGCTACCGGAGCTAATGGTAACACTCCGCTTCATGTTGCTGTGAAAGTAAAAAAAAGCTGTGATTCAATTTTGGATTTCATATTTATATACCCGTTCTCTTTTTTTCCTGTATCTGATTTCCGCTTCATTAGGCCAATAACATTTCGCTGGTTCAAGCCCTTATAGTGTTCGGGGCTGATTTGAATTTGCGCAATTCAGACGATGATACTCCTCGACATTTAGCTGCAACTTCACAAGTTTCACCAGCAAAAGATACCATCCTGTATATTTTACATTCCGTCTTTGCTCTGCGTTGCCCTACCAGAAGACCCACCTGTAATGATGGCTGTGCACCCGGATTGTCCTACAATGGTATACCGCCAGACAATGTATTCGCCAGGAATGTACCATTGTTTGATAGGGTTTTGTTGGAGGACATTAATCATAAAAGAATCGAGCGAAATAATAATCATTCTGCTGAATCGAATAAGTCAAAGAACAAAAAAATTAAAGTGCTGTGTATGGATGGCGGCGGTATACGTGGTTTGATTTTGATTCAAATCCTTTGCTTTATAGAAAACATTACCGGTAAAAAATCTATGGAACTGTTCGATTGGGTGGCTGGTACCAGCACTGGGGGGATATTGGCCCTGTTAATAAGCTGTGGTTATACGGCCGTAGAATGTAGGCGGATTTATTTTAAATTAAAAGATAAAATATTTGTCGGATATCGGCCATACTGCACGGACACGTTGGAAAGTTTTATCAAACAATACCTTGGTGCAGAGAAACGTTTGAGGGAAATACATAGGCCTAAATTGTTGATACCGGCAACTTTGGCCGATCGTTTTCCGCCGAATGTTCAGTTTTTTCGTAATTACCCCAGTGCCGATCAAATGCTTCAAATCCCCTACAATGATAATGGTCACGTTGACATAAATTGTGCGGAAGAATTTTTATGGAAGGTGGCCAGAGCTACCGGTGCTGCCCCCACTTATTTTGCCCAATTTGATTCCTATCTGGATGGTGGGCTAATCGCCAACAATCCAACATTGGATATGTTGACCGAAATCCAATACATGAATCGTGCAAATCAAATATTAGTAAGTCCCCAGCGTATTTTGATGATTTGTATTTGAAAATTTTTTCCTTTTTTTTCCAGAATAATTTCGACGATGTTTGTGATATCGAATTGGTTGTATCCATTGGTACCGGTGCCATTCCTCAACAACCCTTGGAAAAGTTAAGCTTCACACCATTATTCTCATTGGCAGGTATACCATCTATCAATCAGTTAGCATAACCTTGTTTTAATAAGCAATCAATTTGTTACAGGTTTAGCCAACATGGCCAGCAATCTACCCAAATTTTGGTCTCTGCTCAAGGTTCTGGTGGAACAGGCCAGCCAGGCAAACGGCCGAGTGGTGGAGCGTGCTCAAGCATGGTGTTCAATGATTCGTGTACCATATTTTCGCTTGAATCCATCCATCTCCGAGGAGATACAAATGGACGAATCAGATAATGTCAAATTGATCAACATGATGTGGGAAGCGATGGCCTATCTTTGCCAGAATAGTCATGATTTAAACACTTTAATATGCTTTCTGGTTGATGATGATAGCCAAAAACCAAAAGGACCTTCTGCAATATCTCCATCATGATCCATGGAAACATGATGATGGATATCGTTTTTAGTTTTAGTCATACAAAATTAAAATTTCGAATTTTCAAAAAATTTTCTACCATTTTGTACATGTTTAGTATTTCGAGCAGCGTAATCACTGACTGAAATTGGCCAGTGCTCTGATCACGTGATCGTTTTTCTGGTTTATTGTTGTAAACAACCATGAACAGCAGCAGGAAATTTTTTTTAATTGTCAAACGTGTTTGTTTCCTTCTGATACCATGACAATTCCATTGGTGTTCTCAATAATTAATCCTCAGCAGATATGTATGTGTTTGTCGGTCTGTGCGATTTTACATTTATCACAATAGTTTGAGCAGCTTTTAGACACGTTCAATGACGACAACATCCCAACAACAATATTTGATTCCGACGACAACCAACTCAACATAACTACTCGTATTTTGGCCATTTTTTGAGATGGAAAATCAGACCAACAATATCAAAAACTATGTGGAAGCCATCGTAAATAAATCATATTTGATATTGGACCAAATCCATGAATCATATTTTCCGTTTTTGGACAAATCCATATATTTATCGCATTCGTTGGAAAAAATTGATAAGACCAAAGTTGCCAAAACAGAATTCATAATAGAACAACGTATCAAACATGTTGAGAATAATTGTCAACAACTGTTGTTTGTTTTGTCAAAATTATCCGAAACGGAACCCAACAAAACTGACTTGACCAATAGACTGAACCAATTAGAGTACGGTCCAATTCCAATTGCTTTTCATGATTCTAAAAAATTTTTTTCATTCCTCCCCAGAGCTGAACTTAAACGTATTAAATCAGCATTCAGAGCGATCCAATTCAAACGCCAGGAAAAGGAACATCAACAAAGAGAACAAGAAGAATCCTTGACCAGACGATTTACCGCGAGCACCAGTGATAACAATAACAGCAGCCATCATCAACAATCCCCAAACAGCTCTTTGATGATCAATATTGACGAGGACTCAAATGATAAAAATCATTCTTCGATTCCTTCATCTGTATCATCTTCATCATCACTATCGTCGAAGATGATAAACAATCATGTGAATAGCAAACAAACTCGTAGCCAAAAACCTTTGGTAAAACGCGTTCGTCAACGTTATTTGGATTTTTCGGTGGATTTTCCTGGTATGTCCAAAGTTTTAGCAAAATTCCAATACAGCGATTGGCTACTATTGCTAAGCATGGCCATCATATTTTGTTTGTTGTTCTTTTTGATCATTTGGCAAACATCGGTGCGCTCAGTCTGAGTCTGGACAGAGTGCTTTTGAATGTGAATGTGTGATATAATTTTTGAAATTTGATATTCAATTTAATGTTTTTTGTTTGCAAATTATAAATTATCGATTTTGTTGTTATTTATCAAACATTTTTTGGCTGAATTAAAAATTCATTTTTTCGACAATTCATCCTGTGAATAACGGATGATTTTGATAGGAATGTTTTCGGTGATAATGTGGTTATCCTCCAAAATGATCACAATTTTTACTTCAAATTCAATTTTAAAATTATTGGTCACCAATGTTGGACAGGCAAAAAGCCTTGGAAAAACCATATAGATCAACACGGGAACATTTCTTGGTACATCACCATCACCGATTTGAATGTTTTGTATTTCGGTCACTTCACAAGCATAACCTTCAGCGCAGCCACATGTTTCGATTCTCACCAACTGTAGCTCGATGCTTTTGATCATTTGTTCACAATGTTCAACAGTTAGTTCACCGGTGAATGGCTCCCAAATATAACAGATGGTGGCGTCAATCATTCCTTTGATTTTGAATTTGGGCACACGATTTTTCTGCTCAGACAAAAATCAATAGTATCGACCAAAAAACCTTTTTTTCAAACTTACATCGCGAACATTCTGGATAGATTCTGGCGTCAGAACGAAATTCAACGATTTGAAACCATTGATCGGTCCTGATGATACCAGATTTTTAGCAGGTATTCGAATATTTTTGGGTTGACTATATTCAATGAAAAATTCCATAACTTTTTGCATATCTTTGTTCAACATCGGTCGTTTAAGCTCACATTTGAGCAAATATTGAATAGTGATGAAAACACCATGATATGCTTCAAACAATTGACGATTTTGTTTGGGCTTCAACAATACTTCGAACGGTATTTCGGTCTTTCCTGGCAAAAATCTACCACCCTTGGACACTTCCACGTAAAGGTTGATTAGCGAAATTGGCTGGAAAAAAATGATAAAATCATCAAAATCGGTTGGATGAAATGAAGGTGATCAAATACCAACCTTTGCCGAATTATAAAATGCTTCGAAAACGCCAACATTTTTCGAGCTCAATTGCATATTAACTGTGGCATCGACACTCAAAAATATTCCCTCATGTTTGGATTCTGTTTTGGTGTCGATCACAATCACACCGGTTAAATTTTCCTAAAATAAATTCTCAAATTTATAAAAAAAAAACACCTTCATACATCAACTGGTTGAACACCGATTTACCCCTTCATTATACACTTTGTTTGGTCTTTTAAGTTTAATGTCCAAGTCCATTTTGAGAAGCACAGAAAACAAAATTTTCGGCAAGAAAAGTTTTCGAAAAATCAAAACACAACCATTGAGAGAAATGTTTTCGGCAAAAAAAATCGAACGCGTTGCGTCTGGAAGCAGCAGCCGAACGCACACACAAACACAACGCAGAGCATTGTCTTTGTGCTTTGCTTTGGTTTTTTAATGCTTTTAATAATTTTGCCTGTTTTCCCTGCGTTTGGGTGTGCTTCTCCAAGTTTTGGTCTGATTTTGTTTTCAGTTTATTTTTTCTGGTCATCTCATCTCGGCGAAAAAAAAATTAGAATCCAGAAAAGAGGAGCATACCAATTTCGAACCGTTGTGGTGGTATAGAGTGGTAGTGGTAGTTGTTATTATCATAATCATTCTGCTGCCGTTGTTGTTGCTGCTGTTTGATTTCGGATGTTTTGGTCGATAATTTTTATTTTTTTTTTCATTTTCCCGTTTTGTTTTAATGTTTTTTTCGGTTATTTTTTTCAACAGTTGATAATTAAATTATTGTGATTTTATTTATTCGGCCACTGTCCGGTAATTGATACTCAACAATTATTTTGTCACCGCCAAAACCACTTCGCTTCAATTTTCAATAATTGTGTGCGTGCACATTGTGGTTGCTTTGATTTCCTGTGTTCCGCGTGCATGTGGTACCATACCCGAAAAAGTGTTACTCCTGGGAACCGACCCAAATAACTGTGGGTAGGATTTTTGGTATGGTGTTTCGTTCTTGTTGATTACAAGACCGATATGAAATTTTATTTTACGGCCTTTGTTGTCCCGGGTGCGAGTGTGCGTCTTCGGTTCATTGCCGCCGATCAATAAAACGGCATGTTTTATTTTATCTGTTTGAGTTGAATCGGCTAAAATACCGACAATTATGTTCAAAAAAGAATAACATCAAAAACATCCTTAAAGCCTTCAAAATTCATCGATTCCGTTCTGAAGAATATTCTGTGCATGCAAAAACCGTCCAAAACTCAAACCTCTCTTGTTTTTCGATAATAATAATCGAAAAAAATTCCATTCAGTGCTTGAAATTTTCGTTGATTTGATAAAATGGCATTGATAAATGAAAAATCTAATTTTGATGCACAAAATGGAACAGCAACTACTACCACTACCACGACACTAATGTGCAACAATCAAGTATGTGAATTTTTTTTAATTGTTTTCATTTTGACAATTTTGTTCATCCTTATTTTTAGATTCCCAATTTTTATTCCCAAACATTACTATTGAATAATCGTATTGATTTTAAATCTGAACACGAATTTGATGATTCCGAAAACAACGAAGATACTGATGATTTTTGTTCATCGCTTAAAAAGCTTAAAAACAAATACAATGTTCTTCAACCTTTATCGCAAACTACAGATTCTGAAATCAAGAGGCCTTACATAAACGGGTATTCGCCTTCGATCAAAATTAAAATGCCACCGAACAATACCAATAGCTCAACATCACCATCACCCGGGCAAAAACAGAACATTTTGACCACCAATTGTTTTGATGGTGTTGAATTAGGTGAACCAAAACGTATACTTTATCCCAAAGAGAATATTTGTCTGGAATGGAGAAAGGTTTTATAATCATTTTATAATAATTTGATCAAAAATAACAAAAATTTCTTGTTCAAACAGTTGTCCAAAATTGGCGCCGGCCTATGCAACATTGGCAATACTTGTTTTATGAATTCTGTACTTCAATCATTAACTTATTGTCCACCGTTAGTGAATTATTTGTTTTCGATCAAAGATGAACACCCAGCCAAATGCAAAAATCGTTTACAGTTTTGCATGATTTGTTTGATGATAAAACACGTAACATTGGTGTTAAATGGGCAAAATTCGGTCATAAAACCAATCTATATTTGTCAAAGATTGAAGTCCATTGCAAAACATTTCACGTTTGGCAGACAAGAGGATGCGCATGAGTTTTTACGTTACGTAATTGATCATATGTGGCGTTCATGCGTTTCTTATCATGAACAAGAATTAGGCATTCCTGGCTTGATTTCCAAACAAACGAGTGATCCACTGACCAAATCAACCACTGCCATCAATCACATTTTCGGTGGTTATTGCAGAAGTCAAGTTTCCTGTTTACAGTGTAAAGCCAAAAGCAATACCTATGATTATATAATGGATTTTATGTTAGATATTCAAAACGTGTCCAGCCTGGAAGAATCTTTAAAGAATTTCATCACACCGGAAATCCTTAAAAATGATAACGCTTACAAGTGTTTAAAATGTAAAAAATCTGTTTGCGCACGTAAGCAATTCAATGTTTACCGGGCGCCGAACGTGGCAACTTTTCAATTCAAAAGATTCGATTGTAATCGTATGTTTGGTAAGATTGCCAAATTTATTTCGTATCCCGAAACGTTAGATCTTCGACCGTATATGTCGGAAAATGTGAGTATCTTGATGCAAATCATGATCGTAATCAATAAAATATTATTTTTTGTTTTAAGGGCCCACCCTTGATGTATAAATTGATTTCGGTGCTGGTTCACCACGGGAATACTTGTAATAGTGGACATTATTATTGTTATGTGAAAAATTCAAACAAATGTTGGTACATGATGAATGATTCCACTGTTCAACAAGTTGGTCTAAATGAAGTGCTCAACCAAAAAGCTTACATTCTATTCTATATTCGTCAAACGGATGATAATCATAATATTAAAATGAACAATAATTTGTTATCACCCAAAACGGTAAGGATTTTAATAGTTTTTAAAATCTTACAACAATAATTTTGCCATTACTGTATACAGAATTCTACTCAGAACCAAACAATGATTAAGATTCAATCCAACAAGCCTAAAAGTGATAATGGTTTGACTCCAAACAATGATATTTCAAATAATAGGATATTCAATTCGAATTTTAAATTTAATTTAAAACCGAGACAACTGCAATCAACAGTCGTTGCTCATGCACCCAATCAAAGATCATCGTTGGATGAGAATAATAATAGCTTGAAATGTAACGGCAATAATAATAATCATTCTAAAGAAAATGCTATACCGAATAGTACAACTGCTATCAATGATGCGGGGGGTTCTAAAAAACAATCATCGACTACATTAGTACTTCAAAATTCGAAAATTAATAATATTAAAAAAGAACCATTGGTGCCTTATGAGAATCATGATGATGATGATGAAGATGATGATGATGGTTCGAATTCTTCCACAAGACATGCCCCTAACCGGGTTAATGAAAATATCAGGGATACAACTATCACCACTGCCATACCGGTTTTGAAAGTTCAAGCTACAACGAATTCATGGAGAGTGGTGGCAACTTCTTCGATTCAATCAAACAACGGTCTAAATAACAATGATACTTCTAATCACCTAGATAACAATAATGAAATGGAAAATAATAGGAAAAAACCGGAAGCGAATTCCAATTGGAAAGTGATCAAGACATCAATCATCCCAGAACCGTCAAACCATATTCTTCTGAATGGAATTAAGAGAAAACAGCGAGATAGCGATGATGAAGACTATAGTCACCATGATAGTAAAAGTGATATAAAAAGCAATGAAAAAAAGAATAAAAAGGAAAAGAAGAAAAAGAGGAAAAAAGATAAATCCAAAAAACGTAAGCGTCATGATGGTTCCGACATGGAAAATGATGACGTAGAATTGAATTGGGTCGAGAGAACCAAAGAAACATTGGAAATGGAAAACCAAACCAACACGAACCCAAATGGTAAGCATTAGAAGTTCTTTCTGCCATTTGATAATCCAATGAATTTTCGCTACAGCCCTTAGAAAAGATTTTAACCCACATGTAGGAGAAGAAGATTATAACCAAGCCAATAACAAGAAAGCTAAACTCACTGAAACTAGCACTAGCAGTAACCAAAAGACTGTTGATATAATCGATGCATTGTTGAAGAATGCTTCCAATGGTTATGGTGAAGGTTTGTGTGATTTTGCAAAAACTTTAGACTTTTATCCATTTTTTGTGTCATCAAAAAATTCTAGTCAAATCTTGGAACGGCGGCGTTTCTAATCTTCACAAGGCCTTGAATAATAATGATGATAATCGTCGGAAATCGAATGATGACCACTATAATGACGAATATGATCAGGGCAAGGTAAGTGAAAAAAATCGTGAAAAAACGATGAAACTTAAAAAATTAAATTTTTTTAGCTGTCAAAAATAAAAAATCGTAATAGTGATAATTTTGAGCTGCTCAAATGTGGTGCCAACAATCCGTTTCAGATGCAACAAAAGGCTAGATATAATAATGGCAATAATCATAATGACATGAGGAACGACAGTGCCCACAAAACATACCATCATAATAATAAGAATCATACCCTATCGAACGGAACAACCAAGAATAATATCAAGTTCAAATTTAACTTTGCCGTTTCAAAAAAGCCCTGGAACGATAATAATAATAATAAGAATAATAATTTTAGCAGCAAAAAGTATTATATAAACAATAGCAATAATCATCATCACAATCACCGGAATCGTAAATCTTCGATTAACTTCAACAACAGTTTTGAATTTAAAAGTCGATAATGATTGCTACTGGTTAAGGAAGATGTTTTTGAATGATATCCATCTCGAATGGAAATATATCGGGAAGACCAGTCTGATAAAACATGGAAACAGCTTATAAAATAAATATTATTTTGTGTAAAACCTAAAAATCTTTAAACCTTCAACTCTTTTCTTTCGAATGATTGTTCTTAATAAGTTTTTTCGTGTTCTTTTTTTAAATTAACGCTGATAACTTCAATATTATATATCATCTGTGTATAAATAATAAATTTTATTTTTAAAAAATTATAGAATATTTGAAAATAAATTATGCTATTCGCAAAAAATTTCAAAAAATTTGCCGAAATAATTATTTTGAAACCCCAATTCGCGCAATTTTGAATGTTTGACAGTGCTGCCATCTAAAAATAAGAAATGAAATTTTCATTTTTCCTTTTTAGCTCCTGGGTGGCAGCAGTATTAGTTAATATATGCTGCCATCTTGAGGCGAAAATTGAATTTTCAAAATCACATTTTTACCCCTAGATGGCAGCAGCAATCCAGTTATAATTTTTTACCGACAGACGGCATTTCTAATGCACATTTTATATAATTGGCGGCCGCGGAGGGGAGAATTAGGCTCTACAATTCAAATATCTGATTGGATTCATATTGGAAATCTCACCAAATTAAGAAACTTTTAACTGTGAAAACATCCAAAATCCTAAAACATTGGAACCAATGCAGGCCCTTGCGGTCCGCCTATTCTATCAAGGTGAGTTTTTTTTATGGTGTTTTTATCCTTTGTGGCTAACTGGTGTGATGGTGGTTCTTTCGTGATCCTTATCATTTTCGACTTAATCTGGATTAAAGGAGTGAAAGATATAGAAAAAATCCTGATTCTCATCAAATGGATGGTGTTCACAACAACCGAAACATCAAAGGTTAATTAGTTGTTGATGTTTTGTCCGAACCAGTCTCTCTTCTGGACGGACAATAAAACAAGGAAAGCAAACCTAATTCGTTAATGATGATGCTGATGAAAATGCTTTTGGGTTTGTGGTCTTTTTTTCCCTTGGAGGTTGTGTGCGATCAGCTAAGGTTAATGGATAACGACCAACGAAGCCATTGCAGAATAAAATAATGGTTGGCAAAATGATGATGATGATGATGATGAGGATGGACTCTTGTTACAAGAGTTCGAACACAATCCTCCACGATCATACCAACCAACCACCACCAGTGTTCACCACCTTTTTTACCATTTTTAGTTGTTGTTTGGTTTTTTTTTGTTCATTTCTGGTCGTAACAAAGCATTAGAATGGTGTGGTTATCATTATCATCATTATTATAGCTTTTCCTTTGGCTTGAGAATGGTTGGTCGTTTGGTTTTTCATCAATGGACAGTATAATTATTATCTGTTTGTTGTTCTTCATCTTCTTCTTCTTCGTCTTCAGCAACAACTTCAGCAGCTTGGTGTTTTTTCACGTCTTCGGGGTGGATACTGAGGGGAAATGGGGGGGGAAACTACGGGAAAATAAATAAATTCTTAGCATATTTGATAAGATGATGTTGCCTTCCTTTTTTTCGAGAAATATGTGAAATTTTCGTTTCCAATCGATGGGGCCGTACGAGCCAGCCAGCCAGCCAACCGACCAACCAGCTAGCTAGCCAGGGGGATCTCGACAACAAGAGAGAATGGGGATGGAAACAAACAACTTACCACAATGATGGTTTTAATAATGGTAGATAGGATAGATGGATGGATGGATGGATGTACATTGGCTGGCGAGCGCGCGCGCCAGCCACAAAAGTCCCCCCCATAGCCCCCTAGTTAACCTGTGGTTTTTTCTGGATTCATCAATTTGGTATGCTTGTTATTAGACGCTATAGTTGGTGGGACTTTCTTCCAGAATAACCATTAAGAGCTTATTGATTAAAGCCTATTCTTCTATAAATATAAACAATGGGATACCTCAATTCGCTTTGCAAATTGATATTGTGTATAACACAGCCCAGCAGCGTGGCCAACATTACGCCAACCTGTTGGATCATGGTAGTTATTTTTTCCTTTTTCTTTTTCTTCTTCTTTCTTTTCTCCAAACATCGAAAATCATTGTCACGATTTGACCAACGACCAACGAGAACACGCAAAATTACATTCATAAATTCGAACCAAGAAAAAAAATTTACAATTAGTTCAATTACCTGGTTTAGCTTTTCAGTGGAAAAATATTCTGAATGATGATGATGATGATGATGGTATGCGGATTGTAAGGTAAAGTCACAACTACCTACCTGGTCTAGTCTCTCACCAACGCCCACCACACGATTATCATTATATAAGTGATACAAGTGTGTAGCAAAACCTATTTGAATCAATTAATGATTGGTAATTTTGAAGCAAAATCATCATTGATTCACCTGAACGGTGTGGTGATTCCGAACATTATTTCATTTATTTGTTTTATTATTGAAATTCCAGAATGATAATTGCAACCATGATTTGAAATCTTTTTTTCCAATCTTAATGTTCTAATGCTCGATTCTGTCTGAAGAATTGGCCATCGCGTCTCGATTTGACAGTCGACAAATCTGTTTAGTATCATCACCAGCAGCAGCCATAGCAGCCGCACTAATTTGTGTCTGCGGCCAACAACGAAAAAAAATTCATTTGATCTTGTTGGTGGTCCATCCACGCTGATGGATAGTGTGTCTGATGGACATCGTCTACACAATAGGCATTCAGTAGACATAGATTATTCATTGATTCGTGCCAGGTTTTCGTTGGTGGTGATCTGGTGGTCTGGCATGTCACGGAATTCATGTCACTTTATATAATTTAGCTTTTCCAATTGGTTCCCAGCAATTGTGATCAGCAATAGAATCCAATAAAAATGACCAGAGAAGCTTCAACATTGATCATGGCAAATAGTATCAATCAAATTTGAATTCGAATTTTGAAAAAACCGCGGTTGCGCGTTTCCAATAAAAATTCGCATACATGGTATATGAAGGGCAGTCGCCGATCAGCTGATTTGTTTACGCGCCACGTTGGCACGCCAAAATTTATGGGCTGGAGTGTTTTATCCTCAAAAATTATCAACCAAAAGCAAATCAACACCATCTCGTGGGCATTAATAATCAATTACCGATTTTTTAAAATTAAAATTAACCAAATTCGTCCCTTTTTGAACAATGGCTGCAACCAAATCGTTTTTTGTGACCAAAAATCTTCCGGAGAAATTTTTCAAAGCAGCCAAATATCTGATGGAAATGTGGCCACATCCTCAAGATATAACTCGACCACAGTTGTTGGAACGAGTCAAAGGAAAATCCGGTATCCTGTGTACCCTTTCGGATCGAATCGATCGACAAGTGTTGGATGCTGCTGGACCGCAACTAAAAGTGATTTCTACCTTATCGGTTGGTTATGATCATATCGATATAGAAGAATGTCATCGTAGAGGCATTGTGGTGGGCAACACACCCGATGTCCTAACTGATACCGTGGCCGAATTGACCATCGCGCTGATGTTGGCCACCATTCGAAGATTGTTCGAAGCCAACAAAGCACTTAGAGAGTAAGTACACATTTAAATCACAATACCATGGGAGAATTTTTTTTGTTTCTGTCATTGTAATTCGATGAGAAAACTCTATACTGCTCATTGATCATTGGCCATCATCACCATCGAACCAAATTGATGGCCAGAGTTTGGTGAATAGTGAAATTTAATCTGACTTTGGTTCATTCATTCATTTTCTGGAAGGTGATCTGGCTACTGCTCGGTGTCATCTCTTTTCTCTCTCGCTCTTGAGAATCCGAACCACCGAAGTCCATAAAAATGATTATTACATAAAATATGATACACTTGTTTTTTTCCTTCCTTCGTCACCACAACCACCATTGGATAAACACGTCATAAATTATCATTGACGGTGGTAGACACTGATGATAATGGTCCGTTTGATTCGAAAACTATTGGCCTTGTTTAAACTCGGGCCTTTAGGAAACCATTAGTGGTGACCGCTGAAACCACTACCAATGTTTGGATATTGACCTCGATGATTCCCCATAACTTTGGTGGAAGTTCATCTGGGTTCTTGAACACTTGTTGACACTTGAAACTCGATTATTATTTAATTGGTGGCAAACTTTAGCTAGGAAGGTTCTGTGTGTTTCAATGGTTCGATTATTTATTACTTCATGTTCAACCTCGATGATGATTGGCTGGCCAGAACTTGGCTGGTCCCCACCATCACCTTGCTGTGCAAGAAGCTCGTACACACACACACACACACGCACACCACTTGTGTTTGAATGTGTATGTGCACTTGTCTTTGGCCATGGCCAGACATGGCCTGAACCACCATCCAGCCAAAAAGATTAATGACATTTGTCTCGCTTTCCTGGCGACAGAGTCGTGCTGCGATGGTTTTTATCACTGAAGTTTTCTTGGCTAAGCTTTTGGTCCATCTTTATATTCATATACAAGCATATATTCTCATTATAATCTATCCAAATCATGATCTATCTTTTGGTTTCGGACACACCACACACACACACACACGCACATACGAATTGTAAGAAATGTAAATATAGTTAGATCTCGTTTTATGCGGGAAACAGAAATACAGCTTTGTAGTTTCCTGTTTGTAGTGTGTCTCTTCATCAGTTCCTATCCTCACATTGTACCAATCAGAGAGAGGAATACACCTCCTTCTACTTGTTATAGTGTGTCTTGTCATCAGTTCAAATCATCACCAGGGACCAATCAAAGGGATAAACGGTTGTTATAGGCGTCAAACAAGCACAGACTTGTACTGGTTAAAGCTGGTAGCCTTTCTCCTGCTTATAGTGTGTCTCGTCATCAGTTCAAATCATCACCAGGGACCAATCAAAGGGATAAACGGTTGTTATAGGCGCCAAACAAGCACAGACTTGTACTGGCTAAAGCTGATCGCCTTTCATAAGCTTATAGTGTGTCTTGTCATCAGTTCAAATCATCACATTGGACCAATCAAAGGGATAAACGGTTGTTATAGGCGTCAAACATGTACAGACTTGTACTGGTTAAAGCTGTACCTTTCCTTAAGTTTATAGTGTGTCTCGTCATCAGTTCAAACCATCACACTGGACCAATCAGAAGGCGAAACGGTTCTTATAGGCGTTAAACATGCAGAAAAAAGGCAATACAAATCGCATAAAATAATCCGCAAATAACGAGACCTTCCTGTATATGGCCCAGACCATGATCCGCGCGGGTGAAATGTCTGTGTGCCTGTGTGTGTTCGTTGGTTCTTTGAGAATTCTCATTCACTTTTCTCTTTATTCCGAACCAGAAAAAACAGAACATTTCATTAGGTTTTTTGATTAGATTTGATCCAAACTTGTAACTTGAGGAATCGGAAATTTAAATTTTGTCACGGGATTCAATTTTATTCTAGCTCGATTCAATTGAAACTGCATGTTTTTAGTTTGAACATGGAACGTTTTGACTATTTAACATGACAATTGTATTACGAAACACACACTGACACACAGGATTGATCCAGAGTGCTAGGTTGGCCACATTTCCACCACACAAATTCAATCAAAGAATACTGATGATGTTGGTTGATGGTTGTTGTTGAAGTGCTCGGATCATTTATCATTCTAGAAATTTGAATAATACAGATGAATCTTCTGTATCCTTCACAGTCTTTATTATATCCTCCGCTTGATTGTGATGGTTGGTTTGATTTGATTTGTTTGATCTTGGAAATTTAATTGAATATCATCTTCGCTGTTGATGTTGATGGAAATGCTTTGAATGAATAATTACATAATCAACATACGTTTTTCTATCGTTATGCCCTCCTTCTCCTTGCAGAGGAAGATGGCCACCAGGATGGGGACATTTTTTCATGACCGGCTCAACGATCAAAGACAGCGTGATTGGTGTGGTGGGTGGTGGCCGTATTGGACAATCTATCCTTGTACGTTTGCGAGCATTTCAACCATCCAAAATGCTCTACCAAAAACGTAATCGTTCGACAGAATTGGAACAATCCACCGATGCCGAATTCTGTCCAAACCTTGCGGATCTTTTGCAACAAAGCGATATTGTTCTGATTTGTTGCTCACTCAATGAAACAACCAAACACTTGATCGGATCGGAACAATTCAAATTAATGAAACCGACCGCGGTGATCATCAACACTAGCCGTGGTGCTGTGATCGATCAGAAAGCATTGTATGAAGCTTTAAAATCCAAACAAATCTCTGCTGCTGGTTTGGATGTTTACGAAACAGAGCCAATACCATTGGATGATCCATTGCTTACATTGGATAATGTCGGTATGTATTGGATTTTATTTGGTTTTTTTTTGTTGCCCCTCCCCTGTCAATTTCCCCTTCCACTTTTCAGCCTCCTTCTGCTTCTTAATTGATTATTTTCTGAAGATCAAAGATGTGAATGGTGTGTGTACAACTCAACAAAAATGTTGTCAAATTATGTTAGCTTTCAGATTATTTACCATTGATGTTCGAGATTGAAATAAGATGAAGTCTTAAAGGTACAAGGTGATGTATTTGCACCGAAATGGCGCCAAATAGATTAAGTCAGTCAGTCAGTCAGTCAGGCAGATCATCAAGACAAGTCTAGGTTTTCCAGAAAAAGCAAAAAAAAATTAAGATTCTAAATCTATCCTGCATCACCACCACCACCACCAGCAAAAATAGCAACCACAGTGTGGTACCATAGTATGTTTGTCTCTAATCATTCTTGACGCGATCCATCAACACTGATGGTTCAGCAGCTTTGTTCTTTTCTTTATTTTTTTTTTGTTTATTCGAATCGTGAGGATTTTATCACATTTGTCGATTCTATCCTCCCGGGCTACCTGCCTCTAGTTTTAGAATGATGGTTATTTAGTGTAAATGTGTGTGTATGGTTATCGGTGTATCGAATCAATATGTGTGTATGTGTTTATGTGCAAACATGGTCACCATCACCGCAGATGATTTCTTCTTCTTCTTCTTATTTGCCTCCATCATCATGGCTAATTCAGTGACTTCGACGATGTTTGCATCATGATTTTGGTCGTCGTTATTCTTGGTCGATAACTATCCAACCAAATCCAGTCTGGTCGTCTTGGTCGTAGTTGTCTGTAGATTTTTTCCCTAGTCCGATAAGAACCATGAAATGAGACGACGGCGACGAAGACCAACGACTAGAACGATTTCAAAGTTTGACCACCACCAACAAGACGTTGGACGCAGGTAAAAAAAAGCTGTGAAATGATGCTAATTTGCTTGGGCATTGAATGTCAACAATTTAGATCGCCTCTCCAGAGTGATCGTTTTGGTTATCGTTTTTGTTAATCTGGTCTTGGTCGTATTTTTTGTTGTTGCTGTTGTTGTTGTTGCCGTTTAGATTTTTACCATCTTCTTCTCTGATTCCATTGATTTTTGGTTTAATTTTATTATCACCATCTTGCCACCATTGATGGGGATAGTTGGTCGCGGTGCGACCCTGTCAGCGCGCGCGCACGTTTCATCCCTAGGTAGGAAGATCTTCCCCAACAAAATGTTGTGACAACAACTACAATAATCATCATCATTACAACAGACATTTGGTTATGCTCCGCCTGTCCATCCATCCTTCTCTCCCCCATGCTCACTTTTACTCCACCCCCTTGCTATGCTTCTATGTGCTAATTTGTGCAATTTTACACCGCCACCAAAACCATAATAGCGATGATGATGATGATGATCGTCGTCGTCGTCGTCGTTATGTCTTAGATGTTCACCACCAATATTTGCTACGCGCACTTTATCAATCTTTATCAAGTTAGCTGCTTTATGCAATAATATGGTTTTTACTCTTGGTAAAATCCAGGTAAAATAAGAAGATTAAAGACTTTGATTAGTTTTAGTTTTTCTGGTTTCACCGTCGCTCTTTCTCTCTCTCGCTCTTATTTCCAAATTTGATTGCTTGTTTGGTTGTATACGACGACGATGGACGAGTGTTAATGTCTTCATATAATCATGATGATGATGATCATCATAAATGGACATTCGGCGACAACGAGCTGTCGTTTTTTTTTCTTCATCGCTGGTTTTAATTATCCTGGACAAAATCTACGATTACGCGACTTCACATGTGGAATTTGCGCCAACACATCGCGGTCCCATCGGTTTTTTGGCAGAGATTATTCGATCATTTTTTTTTGGTTTCGCCATGAAATTTCCAAATACGATTCGGCCAAGTTTGTAGTTTGTGGTTGTTGGTCGGTTTGGTCAGGCTGTGCACGCCAAGGGTTATATTTTTTTCAAACTCTCATTTGATTAACCCTCGGGTTCGATAAAAAGGCGCGTAGGTAAGGGGGGGGTCCACCACTTGTGAAACAATCATAAAACAACAACAACAACAATATGCTTGTTTTTTTTGTTGTTGTTGTTGTCGTTATTTGCAGGCTGTTTGCACTCAATCGAAGAAGGACATTAAATCTCCGTAGCCTGGATGGTTGGTGATTCCCTATCAGATATGGCCATCTTTCGCTTGGTTCGGCACTTTGGTCGATCGATTGGCTGGTCGGCCGGCCGGTGAAGTTTTGGGAAAGAGAAGAAAAAAATACCGACACACACACAGTAGTCACACTCGTCATTCGGTGGTCGGTCAATGCATTGAAGCGAGCGAGCGAGCGCGCGGTATTTGTCTTGGCCTTGTCCAACCATGTTTGCTTTGCTTTGAAAACCTTTTTCGCCAAACAATCCAATCCAATTGGTATTCGTAGGATGTTTCATGGGGGGAAGGGAAGGAGAGGAAAGGAGAAAAGGAGATTCATCGAAATCCACCTGAAATCTCTTTCTGTCTAGTCTGAGCTTTTCTGCTTTTGTTTTTTTCTGGTTATTGTTGTTGTTGTTGTTGTATTCATTGTTGTTTTGGTGTTTTCGCGGGCATGTTAGTTAGGTCTGGCCAAATCGGTGGTCAATATGTGAAGACCAAGGGAAGAAGGTACGTTTGGAGACCAAACACAATAATTGTTTGTATGTCTATGTCTTGTGTGTGGTTACAATGTTTGTGGTAACAACAATACACACATACATAAACACTACAAGAGACTATTCCAATCGTTTTTAATTTGGTAGCGCTTTGGGGGATTGTTTTGGACCACCACCAGCCACAAGTTTGTTATCATTCGAGTGTGTGTGTGTGTTTGTTATACACATGTTTACCCTTTGGCCCACCAACACTGATTTCTCTCTTTATCCAAAGAATCCTAATGGGTTCTCGCTCTCAAAGCTTTTGGCTTTTCCCAAGAGAGCGAGAGAGAGAGAGAACGAGAGCGATGATAATAAAGAAAAATCATCAACAACAATCATCATCCAAATTTGTTTGCCAAAAATAAGAATCCTTTATTGTAGTGTATCCTCAGGAACACACACAGCTAGTTGTTGTTGAGGATTCTTGATTTCAATTTTCGAATTTTTGGCGGGTTGAATCCTAGGTTTTCAGCCACACACACACTTGGTCGCACGTGATACTGGGATTGTTCCCTCCCTCTGTCTATCTGTCTGTCTGTCTGCCTGTATGTATGTTTTTCAAATCATTAATCATTCCATCATTACTTATGATTGTGGCAGTGGGCGGGGTGACATGAGAAAACAGGCGGTGGGCGTAGGCGAGAACTTTTATCTCTAAGCGCATGGCCAGATTTGTGTGTGTTTCACATAATTCATTATAACCCTTGTTATACCGCCATGTGTGTGTGAGTGTGTGCGTACGAAACCAGCCAAGATCATTATCCATTTCATTCTGTTTCTAGGAATTATCATCATTATTATTATTATTATCATCGTTTTCAAAATTGTGTCCATTGTGTGGTGTCATTTGTAGACACGGTGGCGACGATGATGATGGCGGTGGTGATGATGGTGGTGACACGGCGCGACAAAGTGACAATGAAAACAGCAACAAGTATTATATACATCCTTTTGTTCCTTTTCGAAGATGGATGGATGAATGGTTGGTTGGATGGAGGTGGTGGTGGTGATGGTGATGATGGTTGTGAACGTGGAAATTTTTCCATTCGCGCAATATATGGCGGACACCACCACCACACCGGAGATGGAGCTGAAAAAAACTAGAGAAAGAAAGAGAGAGGGACAAAAGGTGGCTGTTTTAATTGTCTTGTATTTTGTCACATCATTTATTATATTTTTTACCTCTGTCTTTTACCCACTCTCTCTGTCTCTGTCTCGCTTACCTTGTTCTTGTTTGTGTCAGAAAGGTAAAGAGAGAATACGAATTAGAGAATGATAGATAGATAACACATTGACAGCCGAGCCAAAACAAAACTGAACACCACACACCAGAAATACACCAATCACATCCATCCATCCATTCATCCACATTTGAGGCAAGACTATCCATGCCGACAATTTTTTCCCCTGCACACAATCACCGTCTAGCTAGCTAGCTAGTTAGTTAACCATTGTTCTGTTGTGGACGACAAAACTGAAACTAATTTTCCAAACAAGCCAGGAAAACAATCTACCTGGCCATCTATCTATGTACCTGTCGCTTGGTATGCGTGTGCGTGTGTGTGTTCAGCTGCAGGTTTTGAAGGAATTTTTCGGAGTTTTTTCGCGTGTTGAAATTCAAATTGAATTCTCACAGGCCACACCTGGTCCAATAAACAAAACAAAACAAAAACAACGATAGCAAAAAGGACCGTTAGCTTGAATTGATCATTGTTGGATCGATCTGGATCTGGATCGGATTCTTCAGATTGATTTAGACAAGTTTTTACCGGAATAACGATGATGATGATGATGACAATTATCCTACCGGTTACATAATGAAGATGCCATAATACGGATGGTTGGCTAATAAGTGCCAACGGAGATTGTTTGCATACGTTTCGTGTTTCCTAGGTGCGTGTCTGTCTCTCTGTGTGTGTGTTGCATGTATGCGACATATTACGAAACCATTAAATATTCTTGTTATATAAGAGTCGCTGTCGCTGTCGCTTTTAGCCGAACCAAAGAAACATTGGCCTTACCCTCACCCTCACCACCGTACCCCACTTTCCCCATGATCATCATCATCATCATGATGATCATCACCACCACCAGAAGAAAAAATGATTAATTGTCTGTTGACATGCAAATCATTTTTTCAAAGAAAAAGAAAAGAATATAATGAGAGTGAGAGAGAGAGAATTATGTTACATAATTTATACATACAACAACAACAATGATAATAATGTTTTTAAGCTACAATCGCGAGAGAGAAATACTCGGGTATACTCTGGTTGACCACCCCCTGGAGGGTCCCCCTTAGCGCTTCCTCTTAGAGGTGATGAGTTTATATTCTGAAAGTAACGCAAGGAAGGAAGAGAACAACAGTTGGAGACACTTTTGGCTCCAACCACTATTGTTGTTGGTTTGGCTGGAATAATCTAGACGCATTTTTGTTCCATCCTACTGTGTGTCCATCCCTGAAACCCGGGGATGATCATCACCAACCATTATTATCATCTGGATGGTTCGTTAGCTAGCTCACATCATCATCATTATCACCAGTGTATGGTGGTGGCAATTATCATGGACAATCTTTGTTGTTGTTTTTGTTTCATGGTTTTTGGATGATAATTGGTTGCATTCCTAATTTTTTTTGTTTCAACCTTCTTCTTCTTCTTCTTCTTCAAAAAATCCCCAAAGACGATATTTGTTTCCCGGACAAAAAAAAATTATATAAATTTCATCATCATCATCATCATTTCTCTTATTATCTCTCTCTTTCTCTCTTTCTTTCTTTTGTTGTTCTACTCTTCCTCTCCAAATTTCAAACATAGTTTTGCTGCCACATATTGGTAGCGCTGGACAAAAGACCCGTGAAGAAATGATTTCCATGGCCATGCAGAATCTGGAAGCCGGTATCGAGGATCGTCCGTTGGTGGCTGCTGTCGTTCCAAAATGACCAGTGTGTGTGTGTGTGTGTGAGTGCGTGTGTGTGGTATGCATGAATCCTGAATCTTCATCAGTAGGGGCCGATCAGGGAATCAAGGATGATGATGATGATAAATTTGCAATCTGTTGCCATGTTGCAAAAAAAACATTAATAAATAAACATTGCTAAACTTGAACCATATAATTTTATCGTGTTCCCAGTTTTGGAACGTGACCAGACACCAACTACTACGACTACGTGGCTGTGGTTGAACAAGAAAAGGAAGCCAAATAAGTATAATAATCATGGTGGTGGTGGTGTTGATGGTACACAATCATTATAACTGGGGTCTTGAAGCCGGTTACCTCGGTGTTGGTGGAGGATGATTAGCACACAACAACACTCTTGTGAATGGTGTCGTTGTTGTTGGACCACGCCCTGAAGACGATGTGAAGAACCAATGAAATGATGATGAGATAGGGAAAAAAGGGGTACGCCCACCTTATTAAAGTAATTGCCCTTTTTGGTTGTTAGCGTGTGTGTATGTGTGTGTGTGTGTGTGCGCGCGCATGTAATATCTGTCAATGAAGTTCTACTACTATTTTTCGAATGCTTATTTTCCTTTTACAATGCATTGATCATTCATCCATCCATCTATTCCAAAGAGGATTTTAATTGGCTCTCATCCCCCCCATCATTACTATTGCCCTGTATCCTGAGAAATCATTCGGCATACAACAGCCATGACAATGGAGGATGACAATAAGTTAGGATTCTTTTGCTAGAGGCAACAACAATTCGCAAAGTTTTCAGTCAAATAACCGGATCAAGTTGTGTCGTCGTTGTTGTTGATTTAATTACCATTGTGATTTAATTGATCAAAATTTATCACCATTATTGTTTCGGGATTTTTTGGTGGGAAACATGTTGATTTCAAATCTCAACGATTTTCCACCACCAGTCCGACCACCATTATTGGAAGACCGGGCCGGGAACGATGAAATATTTGGAATATTTATCGACCATAATCATGATCATCATGATCATCATCATCGTAGTAATCGGATGTGTGTGTGTGTGTGTGTGTGTGCATCTGGCCACAATGTTTCGAAATATGCATGTGTGGTGTGTGTGGGTATAATATTCTCTCAAAGAGACCTCAAACTTTCAACTTTGACCTTTGCTTTCCACCACTTATTCCAGAATTGTTCAAATGTTTTTTAATGGTATTTGGCTTTTGGTACACACTGCTGCTGTAGCTGTTGCTGTCAGGCCATCATCCTCATTCAGCAAGTCATATTCAGTCAGTCAAGTCGTCTGCTATGTCTCTCGTGGCTGTTGGACCAGATGTTCGTTAACGAATGGGAACCTAAACACTGTCTGTTTGTCTGTCTCTGTCTTGTTTACCTGATACATATTACCTCCCTCCCTTGCGCTTAGCCACATAATGATGATGATGGACAATGCATGGTCTGCGCACTTATTTGCTGCTGTAGGCTGGGTCTCGGACAAACAAGCCATCATCCCATGATGATGATGATTATCATCATCACACACACACACACACACACACGCAGTGCACAGTGTACAGGGAGGGTATATAATTACAACTATGTGTGCGTATGTGCGTGTTTGTGTGTATATTTGTTTTGCAAATTGATTAATGAGATTTTGTTCTCTCTGGTCTATGGTTTACAACGTACTAAGTAGGTGTGTCCAAAAGCAGCGCACATACATACACACACACCAATCCAGACGAACAGAAGGAAACAAACAAAACTGTTGTTGGTAGGCGTGTCGTTACGATCGTACAATCACACCATTTCCAGCCTGAAAATGACAGCCCTTCACCTACTGCACCACCACTCCTACAAGCAAGTGTGTGTTGTAGACCATTCTTGGAATCTTCTTGGACGAAATTTGACGATAAAATGCAGGTCAATGTGTTTGGAAAATAGTTGAGCTGCTGCTGCTGTTTGTTCTTCAACTGTTTTTTATGTTGAAAGACTGTTGGTTGGTTGTTGGTCGTTTGCTTTCACGCATTCAGGTGATGAAGATTCTCGGAAGGTGATGAGAGGCTGCTGCTGTCGCTGATGATGGTGATGATGGCCTTCTTCTTGCCTTCCAGGATTATCATCATTATTATATACCTTGACCTGCGATCAAAACAACTAGTGTGTTGTTGGCAAACACACGCACACAAAACGCAAAACGGGCCACCAACCAAGACGCTTGTTGTTTCTGTTTACGGACACTAGAAATAGAGCTAAATAGACAAACACACTATAGATAACTGGCCAGCCAGCCATACCTGTGATCATCGATTCTTGGCTGCATGCCTGCTGCCGCCCCCCTTGTCCCATGATGGTGGTGGTGGTGGTGGTGGTGGTGGTGGATAGTTTTCGAATTGTTTTTCTCTCGTTCTTTCCCCTTCCCCCCCTCGGAATACCTGTAATAATGATTGTTGTTGGCTGTTGGTATTTGTTTTACTTTTTGGCCAAGCATCTTTGGGGATCATCAGATCAAAGTACGATTACACACACACACATCTGGCCAATTATCTTTAATCTCTTTTTTTTGTTACCTGCGCGTATACCTGTGTGTGTTATTCCCCTATTATTAGATGTGATGTTTCTTTCCTCCCCCCGATCGACCGACCGACCTCCCTTCTTATAATAATAGTAGTAATGACGATATTGATTTAACGAAACACAACCAACAACCAAGCGAACAAACTCTTCAATCTTTGCAGCACTTTCGGTGGTTCGGTTTGGCTTAGCTTGGTTTAGCTTAGCTTGGCTTTAGGGAGCAATCACCATCATCATGATGGTGTTGCTCTGTTTGAAGCCCAAAGGGGATCCCACCGATGACATCAGGGGATGCGGTGCGTGTGGTCACATCACGTCAAAGTCCAGCAAAAAAAAATTCATCGGATCGGATCGGGTTTTGTTGCGGATTGTATCCACACATTGGAAACAGATTGTGATTGTGTTTGGTTGAGGAATAGTTACCAGAATGGATTGCATAGATTTTGGTTGTCATGTGCAACCATATTTGTGTTTTCTGGTTGCCAAAACAAATTTCGGCGGGCTCCAAATGTCCAAATGCTGCAATGTGCCGTAGCTCGGCTGATCGGTCGCCTGAGCAACGGTGCCTTGCATGTTTGTTTGTGTTTGTTTGGGATCGCGGTTTCAAATGGTTTCGGAATTTCCGATTTCTGGGTTACCCGAGTTGTTGTTGTTGTTGTTGGCATTGTGAATTTCCGAGATGAGATTTGGCATTGAAATTATTCAACGACAACAACAATAAAACGGTGGTGTGTATGATTTCCGTTTTGAGGAAATGTTCGAAAACGATGATCCACGACAGTATTACAATTCGGTGGCTGGACCACAAGACAACACCATGGTGTTGGCCAACAACAACAACAATCCCGCTAGCAATAGTCCTCATGGTTCATCACCGCAGAATGGAAACGAGCATAACATCAATGTTGTCATCCGGTAAGTGTTTGTGTTTGTGCGTGGGGGTCCATCAGTGGTCTGAATCATCGGGCCTCGATCTTCCACACACTGGAATATGATTTATCACCTGAGCCAGCTAGAGCTAGCTAGCAAACCATCAAGTCGTGTTGACCAAAACAAGTCTAATAAAGTCATCATGATCATCATGGAGAGATCATACACCCTAGGCCCTAGGGGCCTTGTTGCGCTGTTTACATATTCCCTTCCCTTCATTCTTGGTGTTTGTTTGTTCATCTAATTTTTTCCTTTTGGTTTTGTTGTTTTTGTTTTCCATGTTTGTTTGTGTTTGTCTTATTGTGCTTCTGGCACTGTGTGTGGACACACTGCACGGACTGTATTTATGTGTGGCCCATTGATGATGATGATGATGATGATGATAATGTTGGGAAAATTGAAAATGTTCACCGGGAATGTGAAGAGTGAGGCCCATAATTACTCCTCCACGAGCGTCGTCGTTGTCTAGTTCGTCGTCGTTGAATAAATCGATTATTCAAACTTCTACAACAACAACAGCCAACAACGAACTGCTGCCGTTGGACCAAAGACATGGTAGACAGCAACAGCAGCAACACGATGAAATTGATGCTGATCAATCAACGGCCATAACATTTCCAGCCGCTGGTCAAATTCAGGTATGTCAGTTTGTTAAGCCAAGTTAAATCAACGACTGGCGCGGCGGACGTCGTCCGTCGTAGCCGTAGTCGTCTGCATGCTGCTGCTGTCCGACCATCATGATGACCACCGACGACAGAATGTCTGAACATGAAAATTCAAGCTAAACGATTTTTCTTCGTCTTGTTATTCTCATTTATTATTTTTCGTTTATAATAATTATCAATTTTGTTCTTTCATTCTGTTCATTCGTTCGTTGGTTCGTTCGTTTTTGGAAGGTTCAAGACACCATCGCCAATGTTAGCCGTAGCTTCGCATTCAACGTGGTGTTCGAGCCAGAAGCTACCCAGGAAGAGGTTTTCGAACATTCCGGTGTGAAAAGATTAATCGATATGGCTTTGGATGGGTAAGCGCAATAAGGCTTGATTTTCTTCATTCCCATTGGTTGATCGCCGCTGTTTATAGGGTTGATTAATAAGCGGATCGCTCCTCCTATTTGTACACTTCTCACACATACACAAGCACAAGCACAAGCATTTCTTATACTGCTAATTACTACTTTCTTTCTACTCCTTTTCTTTCTCTTCACATCTTCTTCGTATGTTTTCCCCTCCTTTTTTTTCGCCATGTCAATGTCAAAGTTTTGCTTGTACAGTGTTCGCTTATGGCCAGACAAGTACCGGCAAAACTTATACGTTGACCGGTAATACTTTTCAGGTATAAACCATATTCTACAACCGGATCAAACAGGAAATTGATTTTAATCCCTTGTGTGTGTATCTAGCTGGCCAAGGATAATGTTAATGGTCAATCGGGATCTTCATCATCTTCATCAACATCCAAAAATCACCATCAACATAATTGGCGGAATGGTCGTAAGCAAAACCAAAGTTTTGGTGGTTCCACGAGCATCGACCATCAAACCGATGAAGATGAAAATAACAATAATGTGGATAAGCCACCGCCACCATTACAAATGAAAAACATCGGCATCGTACAGCTTTTATTTGCCTATCTTTTTGAACAAATCAAACGCAAAAAACAACGGGACAAAACGCAACATTATTTGATTACTGTTTCATATTTAGAAGTTTATAATGAACAAGTGAATCCGTGTTCCATTTATCCTCTTCCAAACGATATTTTTGTTTGTTTGTTATAGATTTGATTTGTCCTGTTCCAAAATAGGTTTTGGATCTATTGAATCCATCACCGCGTAGCCTGAACGTACGTTGGGCCAAAGATCGTGGATTTTATGCTGAAAATCTATTCAAAGTTGAATGCGAAGATCTGGGCGATTTGGAGGGCGTTCTGGAAGAAGGTTTGTGTGTGCTGTTTTTTCTGTTCGTTCGTTCGTTCGTTTGTCTGTTTGTTTGTACGTTTGCTTGTTTGCTTGCTTGTATCCTCCTCCGGTATTTGGAAATGATCATCATCATCATCATCATAACAGATAACAATGATCATCATCATTATCCCTTTTGATCCGTATTTTTGTTTGCCTCTCTAGTTCGAAATCAAATGGATTTTCCACATTCTTCCTCTTAGGTTATTTGTGTGCGAATGTGAGTGTGTGTGATTCCGCCATCATCGACATTTATTTCATTAAGCCGCCTTAGCTGTATTACAAATGTCCTTTTTTTCTTGATGATAATGATGTTGAGATCTCCTCCTTCCCTATCGCGTTCTTATTTGGGCCCCTCCTTCTCGCGTCCCTATTTCAGTGCAATTGAATTCTGTCCGCGCATCGTTTTCTTCATCTTTTTTTCAATTAAGTTTTCATTGCGAAGAAAACAAAAATCTATTTCAGATTGTAAGCTTCGCTTTGTAAAGCCACCGGCCCACTAGCCAAGCTAAAGCCAGCCACCTCGTTCATCAGGACTGTTTCATTTTGGCTTTAGAAAATTTTCGTTCGCTTGTCTTGGGAAAAAAGAGGAGAATGAAAAGGAGAAGAAAAATTGTAGTCAAACTTTTCCATTATTCTTATGCATTATTTAAAATTAATGATGCTAAAGCATCTTTTTTGACAACAAAATCAACTAAATCAACAAAGTTTTCTGTTTGTCTGATGGAATGTTTTTTTTTCTTGCTGTTTTTGGTCGATGTTCGTTTTCTTTCGTAATAATGTGGCCCTCTGCAGCTTCTCTCTCTCTCTCTTTCTTTTCTCGCTTTTGCTGTTGTTAACAAGTACCCCGATCAAAATTGATGCTTGTTTAGGCCGGCCACCGACCAACAACAACAACCAAAAAAAAACTTGGCACTGTCGATGGCACCAACCATTCCGGCAGCAATGATCATCATTTATCTTGGGCGCCTATTGATGCACACACACTTACACACTCAAAAGGAGCTTTTCCTCAAAGCTGGTTTCAAATCTGTTTGTATGTGCCAAACTAGTCTCGAGACATGTCTCATGTTCGGGCGGGCGGGTTAAGCGGTCCGAATTCTGATCCGGGCAAAGGAAAACAATCAAACAAAGTGATTGTTGTGAAAATTTACGGACACCAATCACAATGATGGTGATGATCATGTCGGATTTTAATTATTACAATCCAGACAGTAAATCATTTGCCATCACAAGACAAACTGGCACAATTTTTCTAGTCGACAAAATACATTCAATTTCTTGACAAGGGACCACAGGGACAACCAAAGATGACACCGACCAGAGACAGGGACCAGAGACTTAATTTCTGTGTGTGTGTGTGTGTGTGTTTATGTCAATCTGATTCATTTTTTTTCCAAGGATCGATGACAAGACCAGATAGTGTGGACTTGATGGTGGACATTTTGATGATTGTGGTGGACATGTTGTTCATCGGTGTTCATCCAACCATAAGTTAATCGACCGTGTTTGTGTTTGTTAGATTCAACCGTTTTCGGCCCTAGCTGCCCTCTCTCCCCCTCTCTCTCTCAGGTTGATCAAGTCAATCATAGGCCCTGGAACCCCGGGCTTCGGGTCAAATTACTGTCGTGAATAGTACTAGTAGTAATAATAATAATAACATAATCATTGGACCCTAAATATGGATCTGGCCAAAAAAAAGCCCTCCAACAATTGATACACATTTATCGTGTATGAATCATGATTATGATTATGATGATGATGATTCCCTTCAATTTCCCGAATGATTTTTATTTTCAATGTCACGCATGGGATCATTCCATGTCTCCCGTACAAAGTTCGGGACTTACGTCCTTTTTGTATGAGTGCCTTGTGTGTGTGTGTGTGCACTTCTTGTTCCTCCGGCCTACAGTTCGATTCAATTGTTTGATCCAATTATAAAAAGGGGAAATTTCATGGACACCGGCCACACACACACACACACATGTAGACAGACAGAATGAAAGCCTAGTAGACACTATAATAATCATAATCATAAATAATAATCGAAACGTTGAATTGAATTGGATTTGGGATTTTATTTTTTATTATTTGTCCGATTCCAATTGAAAAGCTATTGTATGTCTGGGTATTGTTTGAATCGGATTTTTATTCTTCTTCTTCTTAGAAGCTTTATCTTTTCTATAATAATAATAATAATAATGAAAAGGATAATGGACTTGTTTCTTGTTTCTGTCTGCTTATTGTTTGTTTGAAAAGAATTGTTGAAAAGGTTGAAAAACCAAAAACTTGGCCGAAAAACATGGAATCGAATCGATTTAATCGAATTATGTCCCATTGCAGATATTCTTCTTTGGTCTTCTTTGCGACATTGTGTGTGAGCTACATGTTTCTCTTATTACCATTATCGCTTTGGCATCGATTATCTCCATTGTTGTTGGAAGAGATTGAATCGGCAAAGGGAAAAATCATTCGGTCGGAAAAGGGTTAATAATAAAGGAGGAGACAAGACAGAGAGACAGTGAAGAAGAAGAAAGAAGCGAGACACACGCACACACACATACACGCACATACATACATGCATGCAAGAAAAATTGAGATAAAAAATTGAGAGGACTGGCTTAGCTTTTGACTTGCACCAATCAAATTGGCCCAGGCTCTTTTCGCGGCAAGCTTTTGGTGTGTCTGTGTGTGCGTGTGTTTGTAGGTTGTCTTATCAATATTTTTGGATCTATAATATAGGATGTACCAAATAATAGATGTTTTTAATTGGTCTGTCGGCATATTTCTTTTTTTCTTCAATTGAACAGGTTGCAAAAATCGCCAAGTACGAAGCCATTCAATGAACGAAAATTCCAGCCGTAGCCATTCAGTTATGACCATAACATTGCATAGCGAAATGGCCGATCCTGAAGATCCACAGGTAACGTTATTCATGCAGGCCAAACACGCCCATATCTAGACTGGAACCAAACAAAACGCCTCTCCTCCTCTCTCTCTCTCTCATCTCGACAACAATGTGACATGAAGATGATTGAGCGATGGTGGTGGTGACCCCCAGACGAAAGTCCGTTTCGGTTTTTTTCTTCTTCTTCTTCTTGAAGATGTCGGCTAGATTTTTCGGTTATTTTTTCTATATCAAACTTAAGCGAACCAACAGAAAAAAGGCTGCACATTAATATAGGCTAGGGAAAAAAATAGGTAGATAGATAAGTAATCACCAGGTAACATATACCGACATTTATATAGAAAAAAAATGTATATACCTGCTTGCTTTCATGCTTGTGAAGACAATTTGTTTATCTATTTATCTGGAATCTAGATGGTTGGCTGGCTGGCTGGCTGAAGCTACACCAACCATCACCACCACCAGCAAAGGTTCCCTTGCTGACAAGCTAGTCTTGAGCTTGATATTCTTTGTTCACCTATCACACAATATTATACTTTGGATATCATTCAATCCATTTACCTTGCCTCTCTCTATCTTTTTCTTTCCTCCCCCTTTTTCCCTGTGTCCGTCTCCCCTTTAAATCCACCTTTAACTCCTTGCACACTTGCACACTTGCACACACAGGGTTTCATCCACAAGGAAGGCCGACTTTGTTTGGTGGATTTGGCTGGCAGCGAAAAAACCAAACGTACCAATAGTAAAGGCGGCACGTTTGTCGAAGCTAATAATATTAATCGTTCACTTTTAGTTCTCGGTATGAATTATTAATTATTATTATTATTATTATGAATATTATGCTTGGTAGACGAAAAAATAAAAATAAAGTGTGCATGCATGTAATCATTCTACCTGCTGGCTGGCTTGCTGGCTTGCTTACCTTAGCTTGGCTGCCCGGCATGCTTGTGCTTCATTAATCTCTTCTGCTGTTTGTCTACAACAACAGCAACAGCAACCAGAGATTTGAACTAATTAATTATTATTAATATTATCATAAAATGTTGTTTACATCAATTCATCTTTCGGATAAAAATGATAAACAACTACCAACCAACCAAAAAAACCGAACCAAACCGAAGGCAATTGTATAGCTTGTTTGGCCGATCCGAAACGCCGAAATGGCCACATACCGTATAGAGATTCAACATTAACAAAATTATTGGCCGACAGCCTTTCCGGTAATGGTATGACTTTGATGGTAAGCTGCCTCTATTTTTTTTTTGTTGTTGTTGGAAGATTCCCGGCCATCACTGGCCATCATCCGTTGCATTTTATATGAATGATGATGATATGCCATTGATTAATTGGCTGGCGCGGCCAATTAATGATTTTTATACGGCGATCTCCTGTGCCTTGTCTACACACCACCAGACAGACAGGCTGCTGAGAAGATGTCCGCCGTGTCTAGGTCTGACACTGCCGTCGGTGTGTCTGTCTACTCGCAAAGGGGCTTAGCATACGAATTTTGATTCGAGAATTGAGAATTGAATTGTTACCTCACCAAACCATAGTTATCAATTACATGTTTAGGTTGTCCGCATCATGTAATTCGCATAAATCACCACATCTTTCGAAGTTTTCAACCAGCCAGGATCAATGTTGATGATGATTGAGTGCAACAGGAAACCCGTCTCTCTTACGATAAGCATTCTCTCTTTCTCGGTCGGTATCTCGATGAAACTGGGAGTGGCCATGGGAATGAGAAGGGTCACACGCCCATCTTCATAGCATTTAGTTTAGCTTGTATGTTCAAGGTTGGTGCGGCTTGTTTGTTTGTTTGAATGATTCGCGTGTTTAGTGTACATCATCAACACTGATATTTAACCCGCAAACGCGATTTATGGTGAGAACCGAATGTGCCCACGATGAATTCCGTACACACGTTGGATTTCGAGCATATGTTTGCCAAAAAGAACAAACCGGACAAGCGAGCGTATTTTAATTTCAATATAAATTTTATCTTGTCTGTGTTTTTCCCATCTCTTTCCGTTTTATCATTTTTTTCCGTTGGTTAGATCGCATGCGTTTCTCCTGCCAAATGTGACGCCCAAGAGACAATCAGCACGCTTCGTTATGCATCACGTGCTAAACGTGTACGCATGAATCCTGTGGTTCAAATGGTATGTTCAACTGTTTTTAGTGATTTTGCTCCTCCCATCTGGCGTGGCTAATGATTCGGGTGTGGCTTTTTTTTGGATTTTGCTTTTTTTCTGGTTTTTGCGTGTAGGATCCTCGAGAATTGCTAATATTGAGCTTGAAACGTGAGGTTAGATTGTTGAAAATGGAGAACAATTATTTGCGACAAAATTATCATCAAATTTGGTCCAATAATAATGGTGGCATCAGTCACGGCGGTAATCCACCGCTGCAGCATCAAGTTAGTATCCTAATTTAGGTACATTGGATTCAAGTTTAACCCTTGGTGGGTGTATGTGTGTCTCTCATCAGGATTCTCTTGGTAAATCATCAATTGTGAACGGGAAAAGTGGTGGTCGCGATTCCAACCATGACAACATGGGCTTGCTGGACAAATACATGAAAGAGAATGAAATTCTAAGGTAAATTATGGTTCAAATCTTCGAATCTATTCTGATCTATCCGATCCAGAGTGGAAAATGTCCAGGTAAACCTGCAAAGGAATCGTTTGGTGCGAGATCATGAATTGGTTTGTCGCGAAAATGAACGTTTGTTGAGGAAATTGAACATGTTGTTGGGCAACAAAATAAATCCGACGAATGATCCGAAAGTTAGGAGCATTCTAGCAAACACCCACCCATCTAGTTCTCACATCAGTGAAGGTGGGAGTGGTCTATTTTCATCCGCTTCCTCACCTTCGATATTATCGTTGGCCTACGATGATGATGATCAATATCATAATCGTACCACACCGGTCGCGAACAATATCAATTCTGCATCTCATATTACCGGACAGAATCAAATTTCATCAATGTCCACAATGTTCGCGGATGAATCACTGGGACCATCGGACGATAACAATGATTTGATTTTAATACGAAACGTTGGTGATGGTGATCCAAATCGAAAACAGACCAACAGTGGATCCTTTACGAATTCCGGTAATAAATCTAATCAAAAATCATCATCTCAAGTTACAACATCGACGAACAATCACGGAATCCATTACGGTAATTGTACAAAAGAATGCGACTAAGTGTTCTGTCCATTTTCTTATCTATTTTTTGTTTGAATCCACATTTTGAAAACAATCGATTGGTCAAATGAAGCCCAACAAGACAGTCTGGATCTCACGATTAGAGGGAAGTCGGCGGCAGTCAATGGCGCAGCTGTGAATAGCCATAAATCCGTTAGGACCACCAGAAGAAATTGATTTTCTATTGAATTTTATATCGATTAATTATTGATTTTATTGGCTAATAATAATTTTCATTCTTCTTGTGTGTGTGTGCGCGCTAAATAAAATAAAGCTTGAATAAAAATCTTGTTGTCGTTGTTGCAACATCAACATCATTTTGGTTCATAATTCATAATTCATAAATTATTCAGCCAATTGAAACGCTGATTGTATGTGCGCGCGGCTGCATGTGAATAACCTGGCCAATCTCTGATGATGATGATGATGGTAATTCACCGAAAGGCCTATCCATACACAATAATGATGATGATGATTCTTACAACAGTAACCAAAGCAATTTGCAAAGCATAACCGTAGAACCTCATGTTGGACCTCAACAATGCCATTCACCACCATTCAATTCCATTCGCCATTCAATTCATTCAAGTTGTTCATTGATGAAACGTGTAGTACTATCCATCTACAACTCTCCTGTGGTGCCGGGGGCCCCCGGTTGGGGAAGAATAAGGGAAGATGTGTTCAGTGTAGCTGCTCTTCAGTGTAAGTATTAGCGTGCGTGTATATTTGGTGGTGATGATGATGATGATGATGGTGTAGTATATGGCTCAGTTGGCATGTTCGCGTGTGTAAGCTATTCATCATCCTTGTCTTTTTTCTTTGCCTTTTCTTCTTCTTCTTCTTCTTCGTCGTTCTGCCTGTTCGTATGTTGTTGTTGTTGTTGTCGTTGTTTACCGTAATTAAGTCGACAACATCATCAACATTGAAAGACGAGAGAATCTTCTTTGCTCGGCGTGATATATCTCCCTCTCGCTCCTCTCTCTCTGTCTCTCGCTCGCTGTCTTTTCATTCTTTTCTGGTGAGTTTACCAGAGCTTTTCCATCGTTGCAAGAAGAAATATGCTCCAAATGGCATCATCTTCATCCTTGTGTGTGTGTTCATTGGAAATAACACAATTTAATGAATTGATATAAAAAACATGGCTCTGGAGATAGGAGGATAGTAGGGGGAAAACGAGGAGAAGAAGTGGGAGAGGGAGAGGGGGGAACATCAGAGCTTCGTTCTCCTAATGATGATGATGATGATGGTTGGTGGAATGGTGGCCACCAGCCATTCGGATGATGATTATTATTGTCAATAATCACGGTCGCCAATAATAATAACACGACAAATAATTGGAAACTGTGTGTGTACTATAAAAGCGGCCCCGATTCTGGTGTGTGTGTGTGTGCCTAATGATCCTCAGCGTGCGGTATTGCGAGAGAACACACAGACTGTTGTTGTGTCCTCTCAATTTTCGTTTCAGATTGTTGGCCGATGTTTGTAGGGCCATTTGGTCGATTTGGAGAATTATTTTTTCTTTTAAATTTTATTTTATTTTTGTTTTGTTTTGTTTTGTTAAAGATTGTTGAAAACAAAATTCAATTACAAAACGACCAACATTATACACAACGATGATCACGGTAATGATCTTTGCCGTTTTCGTCCGTGGACATTGAGCAAGGTGGACAATGGCCATCATTATGGTGATGATTTTTGTTGTTTGGACAACAACAACAACAACAACAAAATTTTTTTCTGCTGGATTCATTTGGATAATGATCGAATCCAATCGATTGATTGGATTAGATGAATTGATTTCCATGATGTTTCAACACACTCACACACACACACACACATACAATCACCAATCAAGAACATACGCACACACGAATCAATGATTCCTCTAAAAATCAATTATCATCAATGAACAATGTCCCGCCTATAATAATATTGTTATTTTCGACCAATCACAAACACGTTTGTGCTTTGACATAATACAAAATGAATCAACATTCAACAACGACAACCAGTACAACAACGTCAATGTTTTCCAGCCAACAACAACCAATGGTAATGGGTTAATTGATTTCTTCTTCATTTTTCTATGTTAGCTATGTTGCCCCGCCCTATTTTTTTTGTTCCTATAAAAACAGAAACAGAAGAAATTTGGAAACTGCCCCCTTCTTGTTCTTTCCTAGTGCTACGACTAAGACTAAGACTGTCCCAGTGTGTTCTCAGAAGAAGCTCGTAAATCAATGAACTCTGTTGCTGTCTATTTTTATATCCTCCTCCTTGTGAAATATAAAATAGAAATCAGATCACTCACACACACATTTACCAACACCGTTACGCTGATAAGTGACGTCCCCTTTTTTGCTGAAGATTAGCTTGCGCAGCTTGGGATTTCTGTTCATTTTAACACTATTTGAGAGGGAGAGAGATAGAGACGGAGCGCGAGAACAAGAGCAAACACTTTATGTACGACAACAACAACATTGATGATATGTGATACTGATACCTTTTAAGCGCCGGGGGCCAAAATCATCATTGTAACTGCTTTCATTATTATTAGTATTATTGCTACAAGACAAGATGATGATTATGATTATCTATCTACCAGGCTGCTGTCATTGTATAGATGGATGGCGCCGTAAAAGATTGGGTTTTTCGTTTCATACAGCCGGCCCCCTTAGCCAGCAGTTCTCAGCTCAGCCACCCAGACCAGTGCCAGCCCACTTTTGGTTGGTTGGTTGGTTGGCCAATTTGCCAGCCCAGCTTTTCAAATGATTTAACCTTTTTTCTTTTCTCTTCGTTTCTCCTACCAAGCAATTCTATCCAGCTATGAATAGTAAATAAGCCGGCTATTTATATTATTATTATTATTATTATTATGGATTATATGATGGTGGGCCCATACACAAAAGAGATTACCTGGCGTGATGATGATGATGATGATTATTATTATTATTATTATTGTGATTATATAATGTTCAGCATTTCCACCACCTTCAAAGCTGAAGGGGATAAGCGCCAGAATCCTCGACACACACACACACACCAATCAGCACACAGGTTTTGCGTGTGTGTGTGTGTGTGTAAACATCATTTTGTAAGTGATGATGGTGGCGGTGGTGGTCGCGCAATTACCATGATTATAATTATCATGTACACTGGACATTTGGACACACTGGACGTCATTGGACGTTGGCCAAATTATAATGCACTTTTTTGTCCGTCTGCCCGTGTGTGTGTGTGTGTGTGCCTTAATGAAAATCAATGAATGTTTACAATGTACACACGCAAGCACATTTTGTTTGTACTTCGGTCCTCCGAAAAAAAAGTATCATTATTATTATTATTATTATCTGGAAAGAGAGAGATAGAGAGAGATAGATACACGGCGGCGGCCGCCATAGTGCCGTTGATCGTGGTCGGTCGAATGGCGGCTGTTATACGGGACGCCTCTCCTATTTCCTCCCTTCCCCCGAGCTTGAATGCTCCGAATGGTGGTAACCAACCAACAACAAGATGAACCGTGTCTTGTCGGTTCACACCACCGGTTATGGTGTCCGTGGCCATATTTTTTTTGTGTCGTAGCCTGTCTCAATTTATACCAGTCAGTACTATTATCATCATCATCATCATCATTGATGACAATGATGAAATGTAGATGATGATCCACCACCACCACCATCATCAGGCATTCATTCATCATGCTCCGGTGACAACCCGGAGAATGGAGAGGGGAAACAGGACGGACACAAAGGCAAACAAAACCATCACTACCACCACCACAATCAAAAAGAGTTCCTGTGAATTTCTTTGCTTTTGCGTTTTGAATTTGATTATTTTACATTGTATTCTCAGTGTATCTTCTTCTCCTCCTTCAAAAATATATTGCGCATGCGCCTAATGAAACATGAGAAGGAGGAGGAGGAGGAGCCGGGAATAAAATCCCTCCCAGCCGCCATGTTTCTAATCTAATCTGGATTGTGAATCTTCCATTTGTATGGATTTCACTTTAATTAATAAGCTGACGGATACATGATGATATGGTCGGTGGTGGTAATGGTAGACAATGTCCACTCTCTCTCTCTCTCTGCCTCTCGCGGACAGGATCGCTTGTAATTAACCGACCAAGAGTGTAGTCGTCGGTGACCATGATGATGATGATGATGATGATGATGGTCAGAGTAATGGAAAAACACAGACACAGACACACACATTGTGCTAAATGAATGATTACCACTTTAGGTTCACCACCATTCCAAGCCAGGCCCCATCGGTTTGCTTTTGTTTTCGGTCCAAAAACATTTCACAAATCTGAAACTAAAGCACTGTGAATGGAATAAATTTAGCAGAATTGATTTGGAAATCGAATCGATTTTCCCTCCCGAAAATGTCCATTTGAAGAGTAGTTGGGGCGATAGTAGTTGTGATGTTTAATTCGTAAATGGCGTTTGATTTGATAAAGTCAATCTATTTTAATCAGATAAAAACCTTGGAACACAAAACGTGGACGATTTTAGCTTGTTCCAAAACTAGTGGCCTGGTAGAGATAGCCTGGTTCGGGCATTTGTCGTTGTTGTTGATGTTGATGTTGGCTGGTTGCGAGTTGAATGTGGATCAATAAATGAATGGTCCAACAACAACTGGACAACAAAAGTGGCCCCTTAAAATGAACCCATCAACTCTCCCTCTCACTGTATTTCTGTCATTGTCACAAATGTCCGTCCATTCTGGGTTCTGGTCATAAACACACACACAACAACCAAAACAGCAATAATGTTTTCGTTGACCTTTTGCGCCCATTAACCCTTTCGAGCCCCCTCCCCTACCCCCCACATTTTCATTTTCATTGTTAACTGGCCAAGTTCCATCTGAATCTGGTTTGTTCATTGTTCTCTGTACCAGAAGAACCCACCAGCAGTTCAGTTAGTCAGTATCGGTGTGTGTGTGTGTTTGACAACCATGCTTTTTTGTTTGGTCCCCGCCAAGGATCCCCTTGTTTTATGTTGTCGTTCCCTAGGTTTCACAGTCCGGTTAACCCTAGTTTGCAGCATCAGCAGCATTCTCTTGTTTTCTCGCTCTTTTCATTCATGCACAGCAAAACAGCAGCACACCGCATTGCAGCCAACCAGCCAGCCAACCATTCACCATATCATCAATTGCCGGACCATTAAATGTTGTTTAATGTTGCCATGTTTTGCTGGCTTTTTTCGTTTGTTCGTTTGTTTGTTTGATATTCTGCGATATTTTGGTTGTTTTTCTCAAAAATAAATTCGCTTTGCGGTCGGCCAAGACGAATCCTGAACGAAGAATCCAAGAATCATCTTGTATTTTGGATGTGGATGGTGGTGTGGGTCCGCATATAATTCACCGAAAACCATCCACAACACAAACACACCCGCAGTTACCATGTTGACGAGCACGCGTTCTGATGGCACATCTTCATCAGCCAAAAGCAATAGAAACAATAAAAAAAAACCCTCCAAATGCTTGCTTGATGCTTGAAACAGAACGATACTACTTTTACTAGATAGAATCCGAATACAACCCAGAAGTTTACGGGCCAATCCGGATTCTGTCTCTGTCTCTCTCCCTCTCTCCACGGGGCTGATGGAATCCGATCCAACCATGGGACTGCTTGACTACTCTACCAAACGTACCAAAACTACCAAGAAGCGAAGAGATGCGTGCGTGCGTGAGTGAGTGCGTGTGTACCAATTGAATTATCCTGGTTGTTGGATTGTTTTCGGTTTTTTTTCTATGGAATTTCGCTGCTGCTGCTGCTGCTCGAGGACTGACTGATGATGTTTGGCTATATTGTGTGCACGCTTCTGTTTGAAAGTATCTTTTTCTGTGTGGCCTCAACATCGGCCTCAGCAGCAGCAGCAACGGCGGTGACAATTTATTACCCCACAAAACGCACACACACACACCAACACACGAACATACAAGCACACAGGAAAAGCTCAATCCAGAACGCGCCGTCAGCCATCCAACCAACCAACCAGCATCTCTTAAATGTTCGCTCAAGAGTGAATGAACCTTGGCCAAACAAAAATGAATAACAAATGATCTTGGTTGTTTTAGCTGTTGTTGTTGCACCCACCACCACCAGAATCCATCGAACAGCGAGCTTTGAAGACATTTTTGGATGAAAAATTATTCCGAAAAAAAGCTAAAAAAGCTTCTAAAAAGCTTCTAAAATTCAATTCTAGGATTCATTTCGATTTTCCACTGATTTCCAGTGGGAATCCGAACATTATTCGGTGCCATCATGTTGTTGGCAGTGTTGGGAATTCAAACGATTCAATTCAATTCAAGCCTCCTTGTTCAGGGCAGCGCCAGTACTGCCACCAAGCAATGGTAGCCGTCGTCATCTGCATCATCAATGAAATAAGCGTTCGATGAACAGAGGAAAAGTGTTCATCACATTTGGTGCTCTGCGCACAAACCAAACAGATTGAACGAATAGTACCCCGCCTAATTAGCTTTCCATAAACGCCTACAGTACGAAACATAGTGAAGAAAGAAGAAGGAGAAAGAGAGAAAGAGCGAGCGATAAGTGTTCGAAAAGAAATATAACCACGCACTGTTATAATGCTTGAAGAATGGTGTTACTTTATTGGATGAACACAACAAAAAATAAGGCGGAGCCAATTTCACACCAAAAACACACACGCACAGACAGAACACATTTGGTTGAACGCGGCAGCGGCGGCGGCAGCGGTGGTGGTAGTGGTAACGCGCGCTCGCTTCTGTTAAGAAAATAAAATAATCCAAAACTGGTTCGTTTTTTTCTTCTTCTTCTTCCTTTTTAGGTGAACTACGTTAAGAGGGTTAAGTATCATGATGATGATCATCATCATCACAATCATTCAAGAATAATGTGACAAAATACGCCACGCCAAAGTGTCTATTCTGGCGCCCTGGATTCTCCTGGATCGAGAAGTCCGTTGTGTGTATGTGATCCTGATTCCATTTCATTTTTTTGGGAATTGCACGGAATTTAACCCACGAAAAGTTTCCGTAAAACCGAAACCGATCCAAGCATGACTATATGAGAATGAATGCATTGCAATTATGTTTAGAGATAAAGCTAAAGATAGGATCCATGTAACGTCGTTAATGAACAACAACAACAAGAACAGGAACAACCAGGAATGCTGCGAATGTGACACTGTCAGTGTGTATGTGTGTGTATAATCAAATTAGATTTGGCACATCATTAACCGTATCTCTACGGTGGTGTGGAGGCCACCAACTCATTCCTCGACCGCTCGCTCAATCGAGGAGCTGGTTGGAATGGATAAAAAGATCCATGGTGGTGATAGCACCATGAAGAACATGGACAGAAATTTTTTTTTCTTCTTCTTCTTCTGCTATTTTTGTTTGCTTGTGCCAAAGATAAGCATGGCAAAAGGCGAAAAAATAAAAAGGAAAAAGGAAAAACAGCAGCAGCCGCTGGTGGCGAAAATGTTGTGTGTATTCGGCGAATATGCTGTTTGCTTGCCCATCACCGCGCACACATTTCAGTTCTCTCTCTGGCTCTTGCTCTCTCCTCTTTCTTCTCACTCACACACTGTGTGTGCGTGTGTTGAGATTTGTCGACGGTGGTGTTGGAAGTGAACGCTTAAGGTGTGTATATTGCTGCCTTGCACCATTGAACTGACACAGCCAAGAGGAAGGGAAAAACTAACACACACACCAATAGCGAAACAGCGAGAGAGAGAGAGAGAGCGAGTGAGAGAGAAGTGTTTGAATGTGTCTGATTTGGCGCGCGCTCAGTATCCTATGTGTGCACAGTGTAATAAGTATGTGTCTGTTCTCTCTCCTCATTGGGCCTTCTCACACCATCCATCCGCAGCTCTCTTGCTTGCTTGCTTGGTCTCCTCTCTCTCTCGCACACACACACACTCTTATTCACTTACACTGTACAAATCAACCAAACAACAGCCCAAGCGGCAGCAATATTCTTCTTCTTCTTCTTGTTCTTGTTCTTGGTCGCGTTGTTGGTCGCGTCTTCTTTCTACATTTTTGCAGCTTTTTTCCATTATTATTATTGCTATTATTATTATTTTTTTTATTGCATTTCGTGTGTGTGTGTGTTCTTCGGGTCTCATATTCTTCACCATCTTCTTCTTCTTCTTCAGCTTCTTCTTCTTCTTCTTCTCCGTCTTCTTCTTATTATCCAGCTTAGAGTTGGCGCTTTTGGGGACGTCTCTCTCTCTCTTTCTTTCTCCTTGGTCGCTGTCTGTCTGCCTTTGTCGCGTTGGCTAGAGCTAGCTTTCGCGCGCTTTCATAGGGCTTGTTGGTTGGTTGGTGGTTCTTTTCTCGCTTGTTCTTCACGGGTTTTTCTTCTGGCTGGTTTTTTTTCTCGGTTCGGTATCCTCACACCAACAACTGTGTGTGTGTTTTTTACTTGTTCATCATCACCAGCTCAAGCTAGAAAGATTGCGAGAGAGAGAGCCAAGTTTCTCACGTCTTGTTCTGTGTCTCTTCTTCCCGAGTTCTTCTTCTTGTTCTTCATTCTTCTTGTTCTTCTTCTTCTTCACCACCACCACCATCATCACCATCCACACATCCATTATTCACACAAACACACAACCAACACCAGGCCATCCATGGTGTGTGCGTGTGGTGTGTTTGTATCGTCACTATCTTCTCGCACTCTAACACATCTTTCCAACACCACCACCGCCACCACCACCATACCATACCATAGAACAGTAGCTGCGATTTTTGTGCCCGAAAGAAAAATCGGTGCGACCAACCACCAGCCATCATCAATAGTGTTTCAGTCATTGATCAGTATAGTTCGCTTAGCGATTCTTGTAATTGTGTGCTTGTGTGTCGTTCCGTCACCTGGCTATCTTTGGCGGGTTAAAAGTTTATCCATGTGGGTGTGTGATTCTTTGTGGGGTCATCAAAGATTAGTTCCCCCCTTCAGTGAGATGAACTGATTTTGGGCGCGGTTTTCCTATATTCCCTGTGTATGTGTTGTTCTGATATTATTTTTTGGCGCGAATTGTCAAACAAATTCTTAAGTGGTCTCAAATGAAATATCTTTTAGATGTAGAGCCACATCAAGCTAACGAATCGAATGAGATGGCCTATCCACCGCAGCCATTTCTGCTTAGAGCGGCTGATCTCAATTATCGATCTGCAGCGGCTGCTGCCGCGGCTGCCGCAAATCAACCATCACAATCAGCCTATCTACAAGCATTGGCAGCATTCGGTCCTATGGCTGCCGCATCCGCCGGGTTTTTCGGTAAAATGTCACCAATGATCGGTCCAACGCCACCACCACTGCCGCCATCATCCAACCAATCCAACGGTCCCAATGCTACTCCTGGTGCCAATGGTCAATCACCATTCATCACTGCTGAAGAAGTGTTAGCATCACATCAAATGGCCGCTGCTGCAGCCGCGGCAGCTGCAGCGGCAGCGGCCGCCGCATGTAACCCGAACAATGCCAACAATAATAACGGATCAACATCTTCCGCTTCATCCGCAGCCTCTCACAACAACGCCTCCAACAATAGCCAATCTTCTGTCGCCAATCAAGTTAGACCACCACCAGGGGGACTGGCACCGTTCGAACCAGAAGATGATGGCATCGAGGATGATCCAAAAGTAACATTAGAATCCAAAGATTTGTGGGAAAAATTTCATTCGCTCGGTACCGAAATGGTGATCACCAAATCTGGTCGAAGGTATGTTTGCTGTCTTTTTTATTTGTTAACTGGTCAAACAATCGTAAGGTCTTTGCGCGTCCTTGACCATTGAAACAACACGACAAAACCAAGGCCGGTACCGCCGTTGGGCATTGATCATTTATTGACCACCAAGACAAGACATTGTGTCACACGATGATTGTCCCTGAACTTATTGTTCTTCCAAACTTGGGGGCTAATTAAAGCTTGCTGGGCTTTGTGTGGACACACTAGTCGAAACAACAATGGGACACACACACACCAATGCTTAGGTATTGTCTCATTCTGTGTATCGGCGTCAGTCAGCCAATCATACAAGACACAAGACAAGATTTCAATTTTCGGTGTCGTGTGTGTTTGTCTGGTCTGTTGGTCCGGTCTAGCGCAAATTTATTCTAAGGTCCTTTGTCTTTTTTTTATATTTGGTTGTGTTGGTTGTCGTCTTGTCTAGTCTAGTCTGGCCCGGTATGGTCTAGTCTGGCCTGGTGGTGGTGGACCATAAGATCGGGACAAGAAAAAATTTATCAAAGCGAAACCAATTTGGCCTGCACCACCGCCAAACACAATAAGTGTAATGAGAAGGCCACACTTGATAAAGATCTTATATTCCACAACAACTAGCAAAGACCAATGGTTTCCATTTCAAAGGAACCATTTGCCGTCTCATCCTTGCCCCTTTTATGGTATCCCCTTCTCATGTTTTTTTTTGTTTGCGGAACCCTAATGCATTCTCTTTTCACTGGTACCATTCACATATACAGGGCCCTTGTCAAGATATTCCATAGAATATGCGTGCATGCAGTGTGTGTGTGTGTGTGTGTGTGTGTGTGTGTGTGTATGTATGTATGCGATCCTTCGGCTATGGTTGGTTCGTTTCCCATATGCGCTTCTGCGGCTAGTTGTGGTGATATATGTTTCCGCTATTTGCTACGGAACAAGATGACTTGCATCCAGGCCCTGCAATCTGCTGCGCATGCTCAAGAATCACCAGCTCAGGATCCATCAAAGATGATTTTGGGGATCATCATTGGGTATCCAATGCTTGTATGCTTATTTTTGTTTTCTGGTGGTTCTTCGGGGCGAACCACCAACCAACCAAATCGACACTTTCACTTTGCTTGTTTTTCACCGTACAAATAATATTGACACTTTCTATATCTGGCTTCCTCTTGGCAGCTACCGCTCGCTTCCTCGGTGAAACAAACATATTTTTGTTTTGCCATCCGAGCGTTTCACGATGATGATAAAAATAATAATAATAATAATATGTGTAGTTGAGGCAATCAACCATCACAGGACGCAAAGTGTTAAATTTTATTGCCATCAAGCTGATGAGCAGAATCGCGTCTCACCATCATCTTCTTCTTCTTCTTCTTCGTCTTCAATTATAATCGCGCTGAATTTGTTCGGGAAAAAAGAAGAGAAATGGAAAGAAAGATACAGAAAGATAGATTACAACAACGACAAAAAACAAGATACAGAAAACAGTGGCTGTAAATGAATTGCCACTGAACAATGACACTGATGGCTTCGCCAAGACCATCTTGATGAACAACACAAGTTGAAGAAGCCCAGAAGCTGAGCACATAATAATTTAACATACCGCGCGCGCGAATATTTCTTAGCCTTTTCGTATGTGTGTGTGTGTGTGTGAAATAGTGATCTTTTCTTGAACAAGTATGCTTGTTCTTGTGTCTGTTTATCGTCAACAAGAAAAACTTTCAATGGTTAATGACAATGATTATAATAATAATAATTCTTTGAGAAGACGAAAGGTGAAGCCTACGAACAAGAAGAAAAAGAAGTAAAAGAATGGGAGTTTCTCGCTTTGTCGCTTCGTAGTCGTGGCGAGAATGGGTTAATGAATGTTAGAGATGAGAGTGTGAACATTAAATAGGTGTGTCCTTCTTTCACTTTGAAAAAAGTGTTTGCATTTGCGCGCGCACACACACACATAAAACACATTGTTTTATTACCTCTTTTTTTTCTGTTGCTTCGCTGGTTAATTACACCAACAGCAAAGGTTTTCCTAAACTTTTTGTTTTATGTAATAATAATCTTGATAATGGTGTTGACGATATCGGTCTGTCTTCTTCTCAGAGACCGTCCAAAAACGTCGTCATCATCATCCTTTAGATAACATTGATAATTTACCTGGATTCCGAAAACATCGATAGAATCGATTATTGTGTCCATCAAAAACGAGGGGGATGATATGTATATTTTTCCGTTACCATTTCCGAATTTCATTGTGTTACCGTTATCTTTGCTGTTGTTGATGGAACTGGAAACAATGCTGTTTCCTGTCGAAAGTCTTATCTTTATTTATTTATTTATTTTTTGGTTGAATCAACCTTCCTGAATATGAAGACCGATCACTTTGTTCGGGTTGTTCGGTTGGTTGGCCGATTTAGTTCGGCTACAAGTTTGATTCGGTTTGGTTTGGCCATTATAACCTCAATAATGGCTTGTGTTAATGGTAAATGATTCGAGAATTTCGGTTTGGTTCGGTTCGGTTCATCTTCTGGTCCCATTATCTCCTGTTTCTTTCAATGTTTTCCTCGCACAAAAACATTTTAGCTGATTAAGTTTTTCTATTTGCGTCTAAATAGCCCAAAATGGTTGATGATTGAGTGAGACCAGGCCCAGCTACAAAGAGGCGGATCCTCCTATACGTCTGCGCATAAAAGGGTGTGTGTTTTTTCTCAAAAAAACCTAATCTCCCATGAATGGTCAACACCTCCTTCTGGCGTTCTGCCGTTAACCAAGGCCAGCTAGCGGCTCATCGCATGATCACCATGAGCATGTCTTCTTGAACCACACCGAACGACAAAGACGATGGTGATGATCTCCATTGTTCTGGTGTGTGTCCCCGGTGTCATGCCACAATGGTCAAATTAAATTGATCTTGTCCTATTCGATTGTCGAATGCCAAGGGTGTTTGTCTGGTGGCTGATTGTAAAGCTTCGCCTTTGATTTCTCTCGCTTTCTCTCTCTCTCACTCTCGCTAATGGTGACAAATTCAACACATTTCTATGTGTGTGTGTGTGTGTGTCGAGAAGAACACCTCCTTTATGTGGTGTTGGTAAATTATCATTTCCCTTCTGGATTTTAAAAGCTTTTTAGACTTTGAAAACGAACGAACGAACGAACAAACGTACGTACGAAAAAAAGCAATCAACCAAACGCTAGCTCTGCAGCCCGGCCAAGCATGCAGCCAACCAAACCGAAATCGGTGGTGTCTGGTCTGCTGCGATGATGGTGCTCGGTTACCATCCTCATGTATGGATCATCCGCTGAACATTTCAAGGGAACAGTAGCAGCAACAAGCAACAAGAATGGAATCATTCAACAATGATACTCTTTTTTTTTGTTGAATGATGATGATAATAATGAAAACAATTTTCCAGGGCAACAACAAATTTTCGTTTTTGTTTTGTTTTGTTCAGCTTTTTGTGTTTGTAGCCGGTTTCAGCAATTGGCAATTATCCGACTTGTGTGCTGTGCTGTGCTGTTCATGGGTTGCTTCATGTACCGGCGGTGTTGTATCCATGTCGATTTCCTCTTATTCCAAAATGAAAGCTTTCAATCTATCTATCTATCTATCTGTCTCTGTCTCTGTCTCTGTACCGGGGTGTAGCAATTAGCAGCTTGTTTTAGAGCAAATATTTGTGTTCGTGTGGCTGCTTTATACCTTTTTCTTCTTTATGTTTCTGTTTCTATTTCGTTTCGTTTCATTTCGTTTCTCTTGGCTTGTCGATGTTTTCTTGTCTTGTCTTGTGTGTGTGTGTGTGTGTGTGTTATATTATTATGATAATATTCATGTCAGCCATCCAGTCTTGCTGTCTATTTGCGCTTTCTTGTTTGCTCTTGTTTGTTCTTTCCTTTTTTCTCGTGTGTGTTTGTGTGTTTCAAAATTGGCAATCCGATTGGATTGTGTGTGTGTGTGTGAAAAATACTTATCAATTAATCTGGAAAGCAGCAAAACATCTAGAACAACGCTTGCGAACGAGAGAGAGCGGGATAATTAATTCCAAGAGCTGTCGGATAGGAGAAGTAAAACTAAATTAAACTGAAAAAAAAACGAAATTTCCACCATCACCATCATCACCACCGGAGAGGGGAGCACGCCAATTGAGCGCACGCACTAGCGCGTTCCCTTTAGCACGCGTGCGATAGGATTCTGCGCGCTATCGCGAAAGGAGACGAGCGCGCGAGCAATAGACGCGAGT
>JAOZJS010000469.1:0-32541 GCA_025882695.1 Amerodectes protonotaria | reverse complement strand
ATACTCCTGATAGCAATAACACAAGCATGGATGATTTTTGATTGAAACACGCACACCATTAGCCTAAATAAAACCAAGCTTTAAATCTTTCTCTCTCTCTCTCTCTTTTGTTCTACTTTTGATATTTTGATATTTTATGAGCGCTACTTTCAGATTAGATTTTTATCATTCGTCGTCTCCATTCTCAGCTATGATGATCGAATTCAATCATTCAATTGAATTCAATCAATCGATCCCTTACTAAATAAAATCCATAAAATATGAACACGAACATTGCAAAGTGAACAATGTTGCGAATGATTGGGAGGCGGCGACCAAGAAGGATGAGGATCCAATGTCATGCAGTCAATAGAAGAGCTTATTAAAAAAAGGGAGGGGGAAAAGAGAGACGAGTAATGCGCACACTTGCCTTATAGGTTTTGCTCGATTTGAATTGTATATTGCACGAGGTACAGAAACGATGCTCAGGATGGTCAAATCGTGATTTCGAGCCCAAATCTTGGCCAACCATCATCATCATATCAGTGGCCGAAACCGTTGGAACAGCCGTTTGCAGTTCCAAATTTGCACCAAATGTTGATTCCAGAATGGATTGAATAGTGGTTTCATCATCCATCACACTACCACCACCATTGAGATCACCATTGATTGTCGTTGCTGGGGTTGATTGTTGTAATTGTTTGAAAATCAATGTTTGTATTAATCGTTTACGCTCATCATCGTCCATGGATAATAACGATGATGATGAAGAGGTTTGATTTTGGAACATGTTGGCTGCAGTAGCAGCCGCAGCGGCCGCCGCCACTGTCAATGCTGCCAATGATTGGTCCATGGCTGGTGTTGGTGTTGCAGATTGAGTGTTGAGCGAAGGTGTAGGCGACGATGTAGTCGAAGATCGAAGATCATTAGCCAATGATGGTTGTTGAAACAAGGAGAACATTTTACGAAAATTTTCATTATTAAAATAGCTCAACAACTGTTGACAAATGGTTTTATTCTGTGATTGTTGTTGATGATTACTAATGAAGGTTTCGAACGGTGCTGAGGTTTTGGATCGATTTATATGATGGGGCGGTTCATTCGGCTGGTGAGGATGATTATAGCGGTCAGTCATAATCAATTTATTCGTGTCCTGTTCCTTGGTGGTGGGTGTGTTAGTGGTTTCGGTATTATCACAGTTGGCTACATCCATCATCATTATACTAGAATCTATTGGTTCCATTGAATTACCGCAATTGTTGCCGGGAATCATCGATTGTAGACAATGATTCAATTGCATCTGTCCGTTACTATTGCAATCATCGAACTCTTCTTTTAGTTCAATTTTCATTCGTTTCAAAACTTCGGTTGGATCGAAATTATTCATCAAATCATCATCATCATCCATCACATCCACGTTGTTTGTTAACATCGATGAAGTATCTTCTCCAAATTCGTTACCGGAATTCCGATGATGAAGGTTGTTTTCAAAGATCATACCACGTTTTTGTGATGGGCCAGACGTATGACGATTCTTGATTTTCTCATGATTCTTATGGACCAAGGAATTTTTGATGATCAACAACGGGATATCTTGTTCATCGGGATCCAAATCGAGTGGTTTTGATGCTACAAGTCTAGCATCGACTGAAGGATGCGGATCAATAATATCAATTGGATCACCATCAACAACATGATTGAATAATGACAATTTTGCCGTTTTCGAATCGTTCAACTGTTCTTCTACTACTTTTGGACTAATCATAATAATTTTTTCCGAATTGTGTCTCAATCTTTTAACGGGATTGGTCGCCGCTGTACTCGTGGATGATAGTCGGAGTTTTCTCGTGGTTGTTTGTGATTGATGGTTGTTGTGCTTGGTGGATGATGATGATGATGATGATCCGCCATCTTCATCATCGTCTTTGGCATCATTATTCATTAAAACATCTTCTGCTTCAACATTTAATAACTGTAACTTATCATCCACCTTGGAAGATTTGAGCTTGCTCATATCAGTATGTCGATGATCATCACCATTATTATTATTATTATTATTATTATTATTATCATTCACACTTGTTTTGCCATCAACATCATCATCTGCACCATCGGCATCTCCACCATCATCATCATCAACATCATCACCATTGCATTTTTGTTCCATTTGAACTGAGATCACTTTTGGATCTTTTTCTACTATACTATCTAAATCTAAATCACCTTTTGGATTGTCTCTATTCTCTATTTTTTCTTTGGTTTGAAGATCATCTCCGTCATCAGCATGATTCTCATCCGGGTCCTGATCATCACTATCATTATCGATATTATTGACAAGAAGAATATTATCTGGCGATGATTTCACAGGTGATTTGGTTGTCAAGGTTTTTCTGTCCAAAATTGTCGATTTAATCGCTGTGGAATTTGAATATTTTGTCGATTTAAAATACAAATGTCTATGCCTTTGATGGAATGGTGAGGATTTTTGTGTGGATTTAAGAACATCATCATCAATATCATTGATCGATGAAGAATCAATAGTCGACGTCATTGATGGCGGTATCGGTGATGATGTTGGAGATTGAAATTTATTAAAAGTTGAACCACCAACATTGGTGGTTGCCACCGATTGTTGCAATACGATCGACTCAGCCATCGTTTTCAATTGTTCACTTTGCTTATTTTGGTTTTCATTGATCATTGATCCAGAATCATCTGCATCATCATCATCATCATCACCATCTACATTTAGATTATCTTTATTTTCATCCTGCAAATTTCCCGCTTCAGTATCCAGCACAGTATCAATATTATTTTCAAAAATTGCTTTAACTTTGGCAGCAGTAGATGTGGTCGGAGGCGTGACCGGTGGTTTTGTAGAAAGTACTGGTTCTAATGAAATAATAAAGGAGAGAGGCAACGGGGCGGAGTTTGAATTAAAAGAAAAAGACAATCGATCAATTAAATACCATTACAACAATAATCATGATTGGCCTATATCACCGCACACGCACATATTATGCACATTCCCATACATACGCACGCACGCAGGCACACGCACACACTTAGACACTTAAAAGTGTAAACAATTTTGTTTTTGTGATTGGATAAAATGATTTGGTGGGCTGGTTTAGCTTGCTTGATCGTTAGGTGGGCCTGATTGATTCTAAATTTGAACGAAAATTAAAACTGTGTGGGTATTTTCTGAAAACTCTCACTCGTTAAACAGCATTTTGCATACGAATAACACCAAAAAAAGAATGTTTGAAAGGACTTGTTATAAAAAAAAATTCTGATAAAACAGCGCGTGACAAATGTCAGTCACATGAATCATGTATTTTTTTTTTGGCTAAATCAAAATATCCTATCCAAATCGCCAATCACATAATCGTACATAATCGTAATGGGATAAAAATGTTGGATAATGAACCAGAACATGCAATGACGGAATTGATTTGTTTGGATCAAAACTATCCAAACGAATCAATTTTTTAATAATTTGATCCAAAAAGATTGATTAGTCCAGAATAGTAGAGATATGTTTGATCTGTTTGAGCAACCTTGAGAGAATCAAGGAGAGAGGAAACCTGTCGATCTATTAGTATGTATCACCTTAAATGATCAATCGAATCAATCAACTAGGATATTATTAAAATCATAAATAGATAGATTAAATTGAAGAGCACGCTCTAAACAACACTTGATGTCGGTAAATCGAGAGCACACGTGCTACAAGAATGATATACATCCTGATATATTGATGGTGCTTTCGATTAGATTTAGGGTATCATTCAATGATTCTCCGATAAAAGTAGTGCAATCAATGGTGATTGCCAAAAAATCAATAATCAATCCATCATTCTTTAAGCGTGTGTAATATAAAAAAACCGTTTTAATCATTGATTCTAAGGGAAAACCAAGTTTTAGCAAGTTTTTTTAGTTTAAATCTCAACCTTTGGATGGCGCCTCAGGTAACTTAAAGAAAGGTAAGGGGATCCTAACAGAATGGCGCCAAAACAAAATTGACAAACCAATTTTTTTTTTTGGATTATCCTTGGAAAAACTTTTTTAACCGTTTTTTTTAGCTTATGAAAATAATTTGATAAAACTCACATCAGTATTTCATGTTGGTTGACGGAAAAATCATTTCCCAATTTTGGAGGAATAGTATGTGTGGCGCGAATTTTTGAGTTAACGAAATTTTAAAATGCACAGAATTTAGGCAGATTTTGAGATCTTTAAAATCAAGCCTTGATGACAAAGTCTCAATAGGATGAATAACGAGCAAACAAGTTTCAACACAAGCACAATAATATGGATCGACCAGAGCACACCGCTAATATTTCTAAATGAATATTTTGAATTTGTTTTTGGTAAAATGCACCAACACTGCGCGGAAGACCGAGATTCGTCGTGGTAGTGTTATTTTAGTTGAATGGTGTTCACTGGCCAGCAGCTAGATTGCAACTGAATTGAAGCGTTTTCCACGGCGACTGCCACCAACAAGAGAGAAGCGCAAGAACTCGCTTCTTTCCGAGCAATGAAAGAGCTTGCTATAAGAGGAACACGGTAAAAGTGGCCGTCTCTCTTTTTCAATACACTGAATAGAAGTGTGCCAAAATATCTGTGGGCATGTTAGAAAATTTTTTGGCATGTATTCAACAGAAAAACAAATCAAAGGCTTTCTGGAACACGAAAGTATCAAGGGGTTTCATAAGAAAGGCTCTAAGAACCAGGATTTATCCTTATCCTTTAGCCAAACGTGGCTAATCAAAGCTCAAAGACAGATCAAACAACCAATCAAAATAACGAAATTGCTTTTAAGCTTTGAAGGGGTGGAGCTTAGACAGTGGCATTCAACCAATAAGATCGATAGGCAACAGAGAAAAGCGATCGACCAATTTGAGGAAAAATTCGGATCAGAAATATGATCCAAATTAGATGGACATTTTCGATTTATTGGAAATTGTACAAATTCAAAGAGAGAGAGAAAGATAAACAGAGATGCCAATGTTTGATTGTTGGCTATCAATTTAGTCGATCTTTGTGTGTGTGCGGACAGTTTGGCCACTTTTCAATTAGTTATCTATCAATACCTGTAGAGTACCAATCAAATCGAATCAAATCAGGCCGATTTTAAAAAACAACAGCATTCAGGTTTCAAAGGCGACCAATGGCCAGTCTCGATTGATTGGAAAACTGACTGCATTAGCGGCTGGTTAAAATATTTCTGACCGATCAAAAACCGACATTGTCAATGATTTGACCAATGTCCATTGGAATAACCATCAAAATTTGGATTCACAAAATTAAAATAAAGTTTTTCATCCGTTTCCCCCTGTCATTCGCTTGGTTCCCTCTCAGAAAATATTCCTATCCTTAGAATACACAAGACCAGGGGTGAGCAACCTTTTTTTTAAAATTGTTTGGCGGGCCGCACATAAAGGAGTGTTGAATCTAGACCTACGACGACATCTGGGAACAGGATAACTGAACTACAGCCTTTTCTCCTGTTAAGAGTGTGTCTAGTCATCAAGTCAAATCATTCCACTGGACCAATCAGAGGGAAAAACGGTTGTTGAAGGCGTCAAACATGCACAGACTTGTACTGGTTAAGGCTGATCTCTGCAAAGGCTTTCATCTGTTTATAGTGTGTCTCGTCATCTGGTCAAATCATCACTGGACCAATCAGTGAGAGGAATATAGCTTAGAAATGCTTGGTGGGCCGCACCAAAATGTTTAATAAGCAGCACGCAGGTTGCTCACCCCTGCGCAAGACGATGAGCTGTTAACCTGGATGCAAACCTAGATGTTTTTTTTCCAAGGAACCCTGAGAGTGCGTGTGTGTCGAGCCCATCCTTCAAGTTTTGAATAGATGAAATCGATGCAAAACGACAACGACGATGATGATTGTGGTTTGATTGTTTTTATAAGATTTCTACAATCTGATCCCAACAAAAAAACCAAGAAATCAAGCGAAAAAAAAGACCCGAAAATCAAGCAAAATCGATGAAATGAGAAGGATCGGCCACAGAGATGCAATACTATACTGCGGTATTGCTGCGTTATCGAATTGGAAAAATCAACATGGCATAATGCTTGAATCCATTTTTTTTGTTCAAAATGTTTTTGTGCTGAAAGATCGTGGCCGAAACCATCATGATGATCAGATGATCCAGAAAGAGAGAAAGAGAGAGAGAGAGAGAGAGAGAGAGAGAGAGAGAGAGACAGAAAACAATTGAATTGAATTTAAAGAAAAAAATCTGAACCGCGCGCTAAAAATGATTTGAATCTGGAGAAGAGGAGAGAAATTAAATTTTGAAAATAAAACACCAACACCAACAACAATTATTCAATTAAAAAACATAAATTTCAATCTTTCACCATTGTCTACAAATTTTCTGTACCAATCTTTTGATCTCTTTCCAAAGACCTGTTGTGCGTGTGTGATGTTGAAGTTTTAAAACTAATTTAGTGTCTTGATTCTAGATTTTCCTCAGTCTTGTGTGGGTAATAAGATTGAAGATAATCGATCGAGGTGAATGGTGAACAACAACAACAACAACAGAAAATTAACAAGAAAACAAGAAGAAGATGGAACGAAAAAAAAAAGAAAATTTCAAACTAAATTTGAGAAACACAAACATAGCGCGCCAAACGAGAAATCAAACGAAATGTATGCAATTGGAGAAGGCAAAAAAACAATAAAACTAAACAACTGTCCATTCTATCTAGCTTCTTTGGTGTTTAATCTGGAAAAATATTTTATTTCTATTCTGGACTAATGTATCCATTTTGCTTAATCAACCAACCGCAACACAGGTATACCGAATAATGACGAATGATGATGAATGAATGATGAATTAAATATCGAAAAAAAAACCGAAAGAGCTAAAGATAATATTTGATCTGATCTAAATATTATTAGAAACTCTGGAAACCTCGGTCCCTTGAACCTTGAGGTTATTTATTCTCTTCATCTTCTTACTTCCTCCCCTCCTTTTAACAAATTATATCCTAAATATACGGCCCTTTTTATCGGGAAAACATTAAGGAAAGGATCAAACAAGAACAAAAAACAAAAAAAAAGTCCAGATATACAGTGACCGCCATCGACATCTTCATTTGAGTACATATCCCATGGTTATGATACAGCAGAATGTTGTCGGTGATGATGATAATAATGTATAATATCGGGAAAAATTAGCTCTTTAAGAAATCCGAGAGTCAAAAAAAGAATAACAACAAAAAACAAAAAGAAAATGAAAAATAATAAAACAATTTTTGTCTTTTGATCGATGCCATTTATGATGGCGGACGGTGTCCACCCTTGACTATTCAGAGCATCAATGGACATTTGGCAAAAAGAACAACAATAAAAGAATGGATAAGCTCAATTTGTGAGCACAAACTAAATCTATCCTATTTTTTCTAAAGGATTTTTAGTTATTTTTCTCTCTCTCCCTTCTATTTTTCCTTTAACTTTCCTAAGAATCTGATATATTCACCAAGAAAAAAAATAAGAATAAAAAAAGACGACGATGGATGAATCTTCTCAAAGTTATCTAAACAAAGTTTGGTACCAAGAGAACGCATCAATCTGTGCGTGTGTGTGTGTGCGGATGGATGAATTTGTGAAGATAACCTAGCCGATGAATCTATTAGTTAAAAACACGGGAGCCAATGCTATAAGCGCTTGAAGATAATTGTGCTGGTGTTGATGATGATGATGAGCATCCTCAGAAAAATCTTTTAGAAGAAAATATCTGACCAATGGATTTTTCATTTTATTACTGTTTGTTTGTCGCTTCTTTCAGTCAGTCAGTTTGCCGGATAGTTACAGAAAGACAACGAATTTTAAAAGAAAGGAAGAGAACGATTCGTAATCGTAATCAGAGAAATTCCAAATTTCATTTCCCTAACCCGAGACAACAAAATGCTTTGATTTTTTCTGTAGTTTTTGTTTGGATTATTTTTTGAATTTTGAGAGGCAAACGCATACGGATAAGAGGGATTGGTGACAGAAGAAGAAGAAGAACTATCAAGGGGGAAGGGCATTGTTTCTGCGCAAATCTATTTTTTCCGATTCAGGATTTGATTTCAAAAAAAATCAGAGTTGCATGCAAACAACAACCAGTGTCGAATCGATTTCCTTCTTGGATGATGATGGCCAGCCAACAAAGTGAGAGAGGGAGAGAGAGACAAATCAAACCAACCAACGAATTCAAATCAATTGTGCACGTATTCATTTTTCCGATGATAATCTCTTTCCCTTCATTTTCTGTGCCAAACAGAATCATGCGACAAAATAAAATTGATGAAATAATAAAGCACACACGCACACCAAAAGGCATCAGAATGTGACGTTATCGCAGCCGAAAAAACCAAAAGACAAAATCAAAAAAAACACAATTGAAAAAAAACAACGAACAAAACAACGCAACCAAATCCGAAAAGATAATGTTTCGCCAAATAAGCTTGATGATTGTGTATTTGTATTTGTGTGTTTTTGTTCATTCGAAAGGCGATTTTCATTTCCCTTCTTTTATCCCAGAGTTTTTCCGGTCTCGCTCTCCCTCTCGCGATGTCAGTTGGTCGAATTTGATTGGCGGATTTTTGTTTGTATGTTTCGGTGCCAAACAACAATCAAATCATCACGATCAAGAACATCATCAGCTAGAACATCATTGGATGGCCACCACCAGAATTTCTAAACTGTTTGGTGAAAATGATAAATGGATATAAATAGGGAATAGGGAAAAAGGCCAAAATCCATCCATCAATGGGCATGAATGTGTGTATTTCTCTAGGTGCCTTTTTTCGGCCATTGATTTTCCCTGTACCCTAGCTTTGGAGACAGAAACATTTCGGATTTCATTTGATTCCATTCATCAACGTTGCAAAACCCATAGGTCAGTTAAGGAATCTGACACAGAAGAAAATGTCAAATACAAATGTAATAGGCAAAACGATCCATTTAATGAGACACGATGGATGCATTTCTCATTTTGGGAACCAAGAAAAAACGAAACCTAACAGTTCTGGTATCATTTTGATAGATGGACAACACACACACACACACACACACACACACACACACAAACAATAGCACGCACAACTAACACCATGAAAATGGAATAACGTAAATAACAATCGATCAAACTGAACAAAAAAAACGAGCCTGCCCAGAAATAAAAAACAAAAGCCAAGAAAAGCTTTGTTGGGGGCTTGTACCAGTCTTGTTTGACCTAAGTAAATTTTGAATAAGTAAATCAATGAGGGAAATCGTTTCAACCCACTTAAAGTAAAAGCGAGAGAGAGAGAATGATTTGGGGGAGGAGATTATTCAAAATCAATCTAATGTGTGACATTATGAACAGAGGAGGGAAAAGCGAACATTATAGGACAATAGAAATATGCTACACGAAAGAGGCAAGCGCGAAGAGAACAGTGTGAAAGAGTGAATGACACTTACCAGTAAAGGATAATGATGTTGGTGAAGAAATATGATTGGCTGTGATTGTGGGTGTAGATGTGGCCTGTCGATTGTCATTTTTATTGTTGTGATGATGATGGTGATGATGAAGCACATGATGTACGATGATGCCGTTTTTGCGTTTTGCGGATGTTTTCCCCGCCCCTTTATTGTGATCAGTACCGGCACCATTTCCACCGTTGTTGCTGCTTTTGTTGCCAGGGGAAGCCATGGCCGAAGCATTCTGATGGAAATGTACTTGAACATGATTTCTATGATGATTATGGTGATGGCGATGATTTTTCGGTCTATGATGATGATGATGATGATGCATCAAGCGTCCATCTTTATCATTCAACATCAACTCAGAATGTCCAGACGTTCCATTGAACAAAATCAGGGAATCTTCCGGTTCCGGGCGTGAGATAGTGGCATACCAGGTTCCATTCCCACCACTGATATTTGATTTGGGTTGCTCCAATGTTGTTCCAATATTATTAGTGGTGTTTGTGGTTGAATCACACTGTTCAGAGTGAGGATCACCGTCTTTATGATCATCAATGCCATTGATACCATCCAAAACATGGTTATTGATTTGATGGTTAAAGTGGTTGTGGTTCATGATAATAAGATTCTTCTTCGATCCAGTGTTTGTTGTTGTTGAACACGACCATTTATCTGATTGTGGTTCATCAAGATGGTTAGATTCCTGATAGTGCTTCTGTGATGAATGAAGGTAGTGGCGGCGGCGGTGACGGTGATGGTTGACAACTACAATCGACGATGGTTCAACCACGGACAATTGATTTTGTTGATTATTGTAATGGGTGTGGTGTTGGAGGCAATTGTGATTAAGGCTATTATCAGCGGAATTAGCAGTTTTGGTTGGTCCAGCATCATCATCAATATCATCGACACTATCATCATCGCTTAAACTACCATTACCATTCAACATAGCATGTACCATCCATTTTTCTTCGTTGCCATTGTGGTGATTATTGGCGATGTTGTTGTCGGAACAACCAGAATCCAAACAGGATGATTCTTCCGGGTCACCAGCACTGCCACCGCCACCACCGTTGCTGTTGCTATTGAAACAAACAGCGGTGGATCCAGTCGATAGTGAAGGATTTTTACGATCAAACATGTTTGCGATTTGCTCGAATAATGAATTGATCTATTAATTACTAATATTGTTTGCGCGATAATTCAAAATCGAGAATTTCTGCAAATGTTCGGCTTGGTCGGCTCCAAATTATGAGCCAATTATGATGAACAAGCGACAAGTGCTGCTGTTGCTGATGGTGGTTTTGATCGGTTTTTGTTGACGATAATAGCTTAGGCGGCATCTCTTGAAGTTTTTACCAGAATTCAATAGCAGCAAATTGATAGATGTCAATTAGACTACTGTAAAAATCAAAAGGAAACAAGGCAGAGAAAGGAAAGAAAAGGAAAAGAAACGAAGAAAAAATTATTGAGATCCGTGGTAAATGTCGCAGTTAGTAACCCTATCAAGACTGGCAAGAAGGTGGTACCTAGCCCGCACTGGTACATCACCATCACCATCTTCATCATCATCATCATCATCAGAATTGTGTTGTCCACATGCATACAAAACAAAAAACAAAACTGCTGGACCTTTGAAGATAACAAATGATAGACGAGTGGTCAGCTACCGATAACACGGGAATTCATACACGCCTCAGCGAATCATTATTATTTTAGGAAAACACTTATGTACAAGTTGTTGATGAGGATCGTTATGGAATATTAAATTGGAATGCTAGAATGGTTCAACAGTGACCGAGGTGGAAAGGGATATCTACCATCACTGGATTGGGATGTGCAAAAAGGGGAAGGCATCTTGGGGCCGAGTGGAATGCAAAATAACCAGAAAAAAAAATTTCATTGCTTAGCTAAATGGCCGGTTATTTATGGATGATTGCGGAAAATTTTTCATCAACCCCCTCTAACCCATATTAGACATATTACATGAGAATAAGTGGAAAAAGCAAAGCCAGAAAATCATCAGCATAAATCATTATTCTCTCTCTCTCTCTCTTTCTCGTGCGCGTTCACAGGTTCAGAGATTTTACCGTAAACATGCAGAGAGACATTTGGATCGGATAGCGGGATCCGATTCTGGTCCCGGTAATCGATGCAAACACACTTTCAATTCAAACACAAAATCGATTTGTATGGAACCACTGCAATGTCCAGAACTTTTGTACGTGAAAAGTAATGCTGGCGGTGAATGAATGGTAGGCAATTTGGCGATGGGAAACGATTTTTCATATCTCGACGACGATTCTCTTTTTTCCGTCATGAGTTTGTTCTCTTCTCCACATATTCTCTCCTAGCCCAAGTGTGTGTGTGTGTATGTCTAACAATCTACCATGTGTGGACCATGTTGTTCTCAAGATTTTGTTCTGTTTTTTTCCTCCCAAATGGCAATCGGATATATGTTTCGGTGTGTATGTTAAAAGATGTAAAATAAAGAAAAAAAAAGGAAAAATAAACTATTCCAAGGGAAATAGGAAATGCTAGCCAATCAATAAATATGTAGGTTGGACTTTTAGGGTGTCCAGTTGATTAACTAACTGTGTATGAAAGTGAGAGAAAGATATAGGAGTGTATCATTCATTTCGTTTCATATTTTTTTTTCAGAATTGAAAAATGCATACGTGCATTATGAATCGCATATGTATCAATGGTCAAGGCGGCTTACACACGGCTGACCATCTTCCCCTTCCTGACATCCACCCCTGTTTGATTTCATGGTTCTTTGCCATAGAAATTAATAGACGAACGTTTTTTTTTGTTTGCTTGGTGCGAAACGAACGACGAAACATTGATGGCCGATGGTATTGGTTGTTTGCGATTGTATGATTGATCGATGCACAGAATCTCATCCATTTCGTTGAGGTCGTGTTCTTGGGGTTTTTCGGGAGTTTTAGGTGTTCAACTTGATAACAGGACCTCTGAAACAAACCAGACACACACACACACATACATCCAGACCTAAATACAAAGTCGATACATCACTTGAACACAAATAGAAGGAATATTCTTTAGCATTCATCCAGAAATTTTGGTTTTAGTTTTCGAAGATTCGCACCAATATCCCCATCATGAACATCATCATTATCATTAGCTTAATTAGAAACAAGACCGCCAATCGGGATTAAGAGAGCGAGAAGCCAGCTCAGGAAAAAAAGATGCTTCAGACATTGGTGGGGCCATAAATCATGGCGTTAGAAAATTAGCCAACATGGCAAGATTTTGAAATTATGAATTATAATCATGTAATTCGAAACACCTTGAAGCGCTTCTCTGGTTCTCTGATTAATTTGTATCTCGGATATTTAGGAGAGATGTTTTAGCCTAAAACGGAAATGGAAAATTTATAGAACGCCTAAATCTTAGATCGGGATCGGAAATCGAGAGGAATCGACTTCACGAACGTCGGACACTACACTCACAAAAGGACACTGCGGATATGGATTCCATTATTTATAACAGATATTTGTATATTTGTTACCGGAAAAGAAAAAAACCAAAATTTTGCTATTCGAATGTAGTTTATGAGAAGCCCGACCAAACAGCCAAAAAACCGGGAAACCCGATTAGGAGTTGTCAACCGAGAATATCGATTATCATTACTATTGGATCGTGCGTGTAAAAAATAAAGAATCAAATCATCAGTTTGTCATTTACAAAAGAGAGAAAGAGGAGATTCGAATTGAATTGAAAAGTTTTTTTTTACAAAAATCAAGTAATGACTTTAGAGAATAGCCTCCATCACAATTTGATCAATAATTGAAACATTTCTGATTTGGTTCATTTTTTTTTTGGTGATTTTTGGTTATAATAATAATGAAAATAAATTAAGTGAAAATTCCAAATGATGATGATGATTATTATTGTAAAGAGGCTCTCATAATGCTCAGATTTGGAGCTGCATGGCGATTTGTATCGAACGAAGTGAGAATCGGAGCGACAAACACCAGAAAAAAACTACGGGAAATCGAGAATCGAAGTGTGTTTGTACAAAAAAAAGTGTGTGTGTCGATTGGATTGGATGAATCAATGGATGGATAAATGAGTGTGGAAAAAAAGATCAATGAATGGGAATGGGAAAATGGTTGGAAATTTTTTTTCTTTCAAATGATTTTAAATTGAAATTTGAGAGAAAATCAAGAAGAAGATGAAATAAAAGAGTTGGCCAAATAATCAGTTTTATCCTCGCACACAATTCTAAGCGATTCTGTCTGTCTGTTTCTGAACAAATGTTGTTCGATAAAGTTTAATCGAATCCAGTTCTATATATTTTTTTTTTCAAAAAAAAGGTGGGGGAAAATCCTAGAATAATCTTTAACTTTTTTTTGATTTCATTAAATTTTGTACCGAAATTTAGTTTTCAATTCAAAATGAATCGACCGATAATCGGTTTCAAAACGAACAAAATTAAAAAATAAAAGAAATGAAGCAAATAGAATGAGAGAAAGAGTGAGTGTTTTATGGGAAAAATGGATTGCCGAATGCTGTCCTTGGGTTTGCAGATAGCGTTTCAGCGCGTTTATGGCTAAATAGACTAGTAGTTATCCCAAGCTAACGAGAATCAAATGGAAAGCGGAGAAATAGTGTGACACAATTAATCAATTAAAACAATCATTTTTAAAATGGAACTGGTGTTCGAATCAAATCACCCTAAAAAAACGAACTAAATGAACAAAAGAGAGATATTTCCTTGCCAAAAAGAATCGATATCGCGCTTTGCAACATCATCATCATCAACAACAGCAACAATGGACAACGATGGTAAGAATATCGCGCGAAAAACGAAAAAAATTCGTTTCCAGGAAGAAGGAAATCAAGCTTGGCGTGCGACATAGTCAAGATCGACAACAAGGGGCGGCAATCATTTGATTAGTTTTTTTTTTGGTTTGAAAATTCAAATCGAATTAGCCCAACCTCTTTTGTCGGGCGACCGTAGCGCCATCCATCGTTGAAGTCAGGCTAGAATTGAAACCAGCTTAGAAAAGGCGAGAATTTTTTTTTCGTGATTTTGATGGAACGATGATCAGGGAAACAGGGGCGTCATGTAGGAGTGGCCTAGACGTCATCATCATTCATTGGTTTTAGGGGAAATCTTTCTCTCTTTTTTGCCATATTATTGGGGAAAAGACATCAAAACTGATACGGAAAACCGCAACCACATCGCCTGATCAGGACCCCGAGGGCATTGCAAGGAAACATTAGGCAACCAGAAAGTTTTTCAAGTCAAGATAAATCACACACACACATGCATGAGCCAAAAAAAGGGAGCCAAAGATATCGGTTTTGGGTAGCTTTGGAAACCAGAAAGCTTTGAAAGTTGCAAAGTTTTGAAACATCCCGACAAAGTTGAATTCGGGAAAGAATAGATAACGTTTATGAGCCTACTATGTCACATATTTGTGTGTGTGATGAGCCAGAGGACAAAATGTTATTATTATTATCATTCTTATTATTATTAATTATGTATGTATGCCCGGGTACCACTAAGGTGGTTGATCTAGTTATTTATTCCCCCCGGTGGATGAAAAAAAAATATGGTAAAAGTCTTTAAATTTCAATCAATTTTCATTAAGGCCTATGTGAACCTTGTATACAATAGAAGCTGATGCTAAAAACTTATTCTCATGTTTTTTTTTGACATATTGAATTTGGATCACATCAGATCTGGCAAAGAAAAATATAGGAACGAATGAATGATAACCGGAAGGAAGGATAGAGCAAAAAAAATAGCTTCAGGTGATCCAATGATGATGATGATGATGATCTAAAAGCGAGTGCGCGATATCTGGGCTCATAAGTCTAACTCCTATTACGCTGAAGCTGTCCATACCCATCCACACCTATTTGGTGATATGCGATGCGCAAATCTGCACGCGCATAAGGCTGGGCTGGCTTTAATGTTAGCAGTAATAATGAAAAGCTAAACACTGATTGGCTAATGATGATAATAATGGGAACATGAACAAGAAAAAACAACTATCAACCAACAACAAATGTGTGTGTGTGAGATAAAATTATAATATAAAAAAAATATACAGAGCCAAGTCAAAAGAGACGGAGCAATATGAATGCTTTGATTCTGGAAATTCTACGGTGATGAGGGGAGGAGAAGGAAGGAGGATTCGAAAAACAACAACAAACCGACGACAACGGTTGTTAGCTGTTGGCGTCGGAATTATTGTTGTTTGGTGGAAACACATCCAGGAAACGGAAGTGGCACCCGTTAAAGCATAAAAACTCTTTTATTATCTCTACCGCTTCTGGATTCTGGATACGTGTGTGTGTGTGTGTGTTGGGTATGGATCATCATCATCAAACAACTAACCATAATCAAACATCAGCTATCATCATCATCAAGCTCAAATAGACATCCCAAAAAAAAAGAAATAATGGAACACATATGGCAACAAAAACAACAAGAGAACAAATCTGTGACACACCCATTGGAATGGTCCAGAAGATAAGCGCTAGCCAAAAAGGGGCGTATTGCGCTAAGTCCCCTCCTTTTCTCATCCTCTGCTGTCTCCTGTGCAGATAGGGTGTGTCAGGAACGACGTCAAAACAACGACGTAACAACAACAGCAGTAGCTACAGTTTCAGGATTCTGGTGGCAGGAAACAAGAATAAAAGCTAGGCGAACAAGCGAACAAAAAAAATGTAATTTTCCATTATCTGCAACATTATGATTAACCCTTTTCTGGTTATGATCTAAGCCAAGCAATTTATGGTATTTTGTTTTGATTAATCTAGTTTTATTATTTATCGGGAAGAAGAAGACTAATCCTATAGATTTATAGGTGAGACGAGCAATAAGGGGACAAATATTTAGCGAGATTTATGGACCTTCAACTTAGATATCGTGAGACGCGTGTGTGTGTGCGCCCTTTATTCGGTGAATTTTTTTTTGTTGTTGCCTAAAACCAGAATCAGTACCAGAAACACGCGCCCGCGAAAGAACCAAGACCAGAGATAAGACCCGAGATAGACCAAAGAGACCCTTATTTGATGTCGATGGTGGCTATAAATAATCCATTGGTCGATAATATAAGCAAGCAACACCAACACATCCAATGGATCCCACCAGTATACTTTTAAGTGCTTTTTTTTGAAGATTTCAACCCTTTTTTTCTTCGTCACTATGGTCGGATTCTCAAAGTCTTATCTTTCAATTCACTGAGTTATTTGCTTTCTTATTTCTAATTTTATATATTGCTGCTGCTATTTGGTTCATTCTCTTATCTGGAAGATGTCGATATTTCAAAAAAAAATAGCGCTAAACGATGGGCCATTTCCATTGGAAACGGGTTCACATAAATTATCTTGGCGTACGTTTGTTCGAAGGGGGGACCTATAGAGCTTAATTGCCATCTAAATCAACACCCCCTGGATCCTGAGGATCCCAAAGATATTTTGCGGATATCGAACAGCGTTGGCAAAGATTTAAAATCGATATACCAGACCTTGTTTCTTTTGGGGCCGTCACACAAACAGCAGAATCGGATTTTTTTTTCTAAAAAAATGCAAATAATCATTTCAAATTCAGCTAGGAAACCCTCTATTGTGAGCATGATACGAGTGTGTGATGAAAAAAAAATTTGTTCCAAATAATATCAACAAAATTCAAGGATATCTTTCAAGAGTGAATGTGAATTATGTGAAGAGAAGAATATCTTTTCTTATATATTTTTTTTGCAAAAAAAATTGGCAAAATTCTTATCTTCGACCGAAAAAGAAAATGGCGGGAAAGAAATACAGGAAAACTAGGATCCATAGGAATTGAGGGATAGAAGCGAAAGTTAATCGGGAACCACTAACACATATACCAAACAAAATTCGACAAAATGGAAATGATAAGCTAATAATAAAATCAATAATAGTGTTTGGCGGTGATGGTGATGGTGGTAGTGTTCCTGGGGAGAAACAATCTTCCTTTTTCCCGCTTAGACTAAAAAATGAAAACAAAAATCTCCTCCTTCTTTCTCCTTCAAGAGCAACAATTCAAAAGAGGGAAAACCAATTAAATATCACAGAAACTAAAGGGGTGGAGCATGAGGAGAGAAGCAAGCAAGAGCAAGACAACCAAGATAAAGAACAACCCTGTTAAACAAGGCCCAAAAAAAATTTTTGAACCTGAAAATGTTTTCACTTTCTCTTTGTAAAAGCTATATTTGCTCCTCCCTTCACAGTTTTCTGTTCTAAATCGATCAAATGTAAGATGACTATTTTACTATAACGATGGTAATGATGATGATGATTGGTCTTGTATGTAATGAATTTTAAAATAGGCGTGTCTATTGGGCTATGGTGTTGGATTAAAAGCACCAGTCTTGAACAAAATAGACGTAGAAAGTTATAGTCCAGCAAATATAAAAAAAATATACACTGACACAAATCTTTGTGTGATGCTTAATGTGCGTGTCTCATCATTCGAAAAACAAGCACCAACAAGGACATTGTAAGGACCCTGGATCCTTACCGATAAGAGAGAGCGAGAGAGAAAATGATGCTCGGAAAAGTTATTGAAATAATAATAAAATTGAATCGACCAAAAAAAAAGGAAAGAACAACGACGACGACGACGGCCGCAATCTTGATTCTTGTGCTCTTTTGGGTTATTTACACCGATTCAACAACCAAACAGAAACAAACAAAGGGAGAGAGAGAGAGAATAAAGGCTGCTTTCAGATGGGATGGACAAGTCTTTGGCTCAACCAGCCCAAAAGATGGACTTTGGCTAACGCGTTGGTGGTGGTGGTGGTGGTGGTGCCCAGCGTGTACCAAAAGTGATTGCAAACAATTGATAAGCTTAATTGCTACAATTAAGCCACATACATACACACCAAAACACACACACACACAGCATACTACAGCTAACACTGCTAGGAAGCCTACCACCACACACAATACTTTCGGTATCTAACCAAGTTCTTGATGATAATAATAATAATAACTGCTAGAGAAGAAGAATTTGGAGAAAGTGTTTTTTTTCTTCTTGTACTTCCTTCTCTAATTTATATGGGCAAAAACCAAAAATGAACGACAACAACAAGAAAATGAGGAAAATCAATTGTTGTTGTTGTTGTTGTTGGCGGCTACGATGATGTTCAAAGGGGATGTTGATGGTCGGTCGTGTCCTGTCAATAAGAAGATAACACAAACACAACGAAAAACATCCAACCAAACAATATAACTCCCAACAACAGCAGCAGCAACAGCAACAACGACAACAGCTCGTACCAAAGATTCTCGAAAGGGGGAATAGGGGATAGACAAGAATGGGGGTCTCGAAAAACGTTATATAACATTGTGATCTTCATGTGAAGATCTAGCCACGCATGCAGAGACCAGACCCGAGAGAGATATGAAAGAAGAGAAGGGGGATGAATCAAAAGGATTCTTTGTCATTTATTCCTCTCTGATTTCTTCCTCCCCTTTCTTTCTTTCTTTTTTTTGTTGGTTGCTTTGATTTAGAATCTTTGGTGTGTGTGTGTGTGTGCAAACCTAGAAATCAACTTTATCAACCCCTGAACAACAACAACAACAACAACGACGACAAGGACGCAGAAAAAAAAGAAGGCCACCATCAACAGCAGTAGTTCCAAACGTTGATGATGGCGATGGTGATGTTGGTGGTAGGAAAATCCATTTTTCTTTCCCTGTTCGATGCTGATAAGAGGATTTTCAATTATTAATGTTAAATAATAATAATAATAATAATAGTTGCAATAAAATCAGAATCATGGCATCAAACCATCTCTCTCTCTCTCTGAACCACCAAAACACACGACCAGAAGAGGCGATAAACATAAAAAGATCTTGTAACTGAGGTTGCGCAACATTGGTAAATTTATTCTTGTCGGGATGTTTGGCGCTAATATTTGATAATATAACAACAACAGCAAATAATAATAATAATCAACATCAACATCATCGCAGGATGTGGAGCCTGAACACGAGAATAATTGTGTGTGTGTGGTGCAAGTTTGATATCAGCGACCAACCAACATCAACAATGTTGATGATTTCTTTGATGGATTAAAAAGGACACCAACAGAAAAAATCAAAGCTAATGCTGCTAGAACTCAAGTATGAAGCGACCAAGATGATAAGGGTCGAACTGGTTTCGAGGAAAGCATTTTGGGAGGCTAGGCCACATGGATTTACAGGGCTTAACAGAGGATAATACACCTTGTGAATAATGTTAACCCGGCCTTTCTTTAGCATTAATCATTTTTTGACTTTTTTTGTTAGGCACCAAAAATATGGATCTAATGAATGGCTAAGTTATTGTTATTATGATGAGGATAATGATATCAATCTTGTATCAGTCCTCATCACAATCTTGGCCAAACCTGTAAACGGGATCCAGAAAATCCAATCGAATCAAACACTAGTAGCCAATAATTTAGGTTTGGCACAAGGGATGCAAGAAAAAACTTCGAGAAACGAATAAAAGATTTACGAAGATAAAGGATAAATCCAGAAGCTTTGTTCTCAACAAACAAGGCTCATTTCAAGTTTTCTGATTAACTCAATTTTTTTCATCCGACTATCCTAGAAATCCTCGAATCGGGATTGAATTTGAAATGAAAACAAAATCTTTCAACACACATTATTCGATTTGAATGTTGGCTGGTTGTCGTTCAATTCATTGAAAATTTCGATTTACAAAACCCTGAATCTTTCACTTTAGATTGAATCCGAATCCGATTCAAAACCGAAAAAACAAAACAAGAAAACAGAAAGATGAATGTCCATATGGTCCATAGGGTCTTGTGGTTATAAATCAACTTTTGTAAATTTGAATCTATCTATTTCACACTGTGTAAGTATTCTCGATTTGAAGTGTTTGATTTATTTCTAGTGTGCAAGCGCGGATGCTCAATTGGTGAATAAATCATGTCCAGAGGATAAGGCTGTCTCGATCAATAACCTTTAGGGCTGGCTAAAGAATTAAATAGCCATCGGAAATTCGAAAACTATCCCGGTGATGATGTCGGCTATTTTGACCAGGAAACTCAAAAAAAAGGATCAAAAAAGCGCTGTAGGGGTCCTGTTGCAAGCAAGTTGGAGGGTATACGTAGGACATCTAGCAAAACCATATTATTATCGTTAGAAAATCAATAATAATTAGGTCATTAACTTGTTGTTGTTAGGTGTCCTAAGAATACTTGCTGCATAGCTGTCTCGTCCTCTTCCAACAGGATTTAAAGATAAATATCTTTGGACTTTGGAGAAACGAAACAGAAAATCTAATTTGGCCATAGATGATGGAGAGAGCGCGAGAATCTCTGATTGTTGATCTTTGGTGTCACCATCGTGTTTGCTATTCAAACACGAGAAGACGAAAGTTGCCTTTCTTCTTCATTTTTTTTTCTTGAAGAAACTGCAACAATAATAATAATAGTGCAGAATGGAGCCTGATGTAGTTTTGATGCTTATCATTTAAAGTTTTTTTAGTTTTTTCAAGAAGAAAAAAACAAGAAGAAGCAGAAAATCTCGTGATATGTTCAAGAAGAAAGCAGAAAACATCTTAGGATCTTCAAAAATAAGCAACATCATCATCAAACATTCGAGAATCATCAACATTATCTTGGTAGTTTAATCAACATCAACATCAGTAGTAGTTTTTGTTGATGTTGGTGATGGTTTTTCGATGGAAACTCTCTTTTTGCCTAGGCTAGATAACATCACATAGAATCACTATCAAACATTGGCAGGAAAAAAATGATCCTTTACGCTTCTCTTTTTTTTTGCTCTTCTGTTGCATCGCAATCTGAATCTTTAATATTTGAGCATTGGAAAAATAAAACAAAATAAGGAAAAACGATGATCAAGAGAAAAAGTGGAAAGTTCAATGGCAAAACGAGAACCTAAAAGAAGCATTCCTGAATGAGTGAATGAATGAATGAATGGATGGATGAATGAATGATGGTGTCGCAATCCTCATTGAATCATCATCAAGGGAACATCGATCAAGGATAAAGATTAAATGAAGGTAGTGCAAAGCCTTTTGTGCTCACCAATTGGTAGGCAGGCGTGCACACCTTTCCTCTACAATAGGCCCAAGTAGGGGAGAAAGTAAAAAAGAAGCAATTGTAAGAATGATTATTAAGATTGGATAATGGCTGTTGGACAGAGAATTTGAGAACAATCATCATCATCTCAAACAAACACAAAAGGCACCAATTACTATCGACAAATAGACATCATCATTCTTATTTTGATTATTACTTTGCAAAGAATAATGATATCAAATCCTTGGATCTTTTCATCTTTTTGGCGCCAGTTTTTTTTTGAAAAAATACAGAAATCCGCGTAAATCTCAATGCTAGTTCTGTTTAATGATGATCCATTATCTTTGTCTTTTTCTTACCCTTTGATTTCAACATCCGAGAATCGTAATCTACATGAATACTAATAATGATTTATGAAAATATGAATATCAACAATAGCTAACACCTTAAGTTCCTCGAATTTTAATCCAGTTTCTTTCTCGGATCCAAGCCTGCCCTTTGTCTAATGAAAGCTCGACTATTTGTTTTTTCTCTGGATTCTTATCTAATGTATGTGTGTGTGTAATAATGTTATGGTCGTCGCATTCTGTTATCATTGGTTATCTTTCATATTTTCTTTTGTTGTACAAAAAATAATTTCATATTTTTTCATCCCAAATAATAATAATAATAATAATGTCGCTATCTACATTGTTACTATTCGTTCTGTTCTCTTCCTTAGTCTCTGCTCTTGCTATTTTCCCAGCCCTAAACGCACATTAAGGGGAACAAGACAATATTAGTATTATTATTGCAACACATCGTGACCACTCATGCGTCATTTTGTGCGATAGGATTGGATGATGATGATGATGAAGGGGATGTACTTAAAACGCGTCGGGGTAGGAAGAAACATAACAACAGTAGCAGAAACAACAAGAAAAAGGGGCAGGTCAAAAGAAAGGGATTAACATTTAGGCAATAATATAAAAACCCTTGTTGCCAGTTGGTTTGTCAATATGCAAATCATAAAAATACTAAATATATATTGTCTTGTTGTCGGCAATGTTAAAGTACCAAGTAGGGAAAAAGAGATCCAAATCTCTTTAATTCTATTTTGTGGATTGAAATTCATATTTTCACTCCTGCAATATCTTTAATAATTTATCCGGAATTAAATGACTATTTTTGAGAGTGTGAAATCCAGAATCCCGACTGTAGAATTTTAGAATTGTGTAATTTTGTTCATAGAAATTCCTGTGTCTCCAGGTAACAACCAGGTGGGATGTTCGGCAAAAACCTGTCGCAAACACAGACAAACACCCATGAACCAGCCATTATGGACCAGAGGAAAAATTACCGAGAGATGGAGGGATTGATTGCCTAGACGACTTTGTGTTTTTATCAGTATATTTTTTTTTGGTTTCTGAATTTCGGTTTTCCAAAAATGACATTCTTTCACTATCAGAGGCTGGCTGCTGCTGTCGCAAATGAGATAACGATTGGATTCGTATTAGCTTTAGCACAAAGAGGACCCGGGAGAGAGAGAAAGATAGATAGCAATCTTTTCTACACCCGAATAGCATGAAGAATAATATGGAAAAGACTGAGAGAAGAACAGATAAATAGATAAGAGAAAATGAGCCCAACAAAGATAACAATAAGATAACGCGAGCATGGTAAATGTGTGCATAAGCTTTGGCTGGCGTTTTTTTTGAATTGCTTTGAACCCGAAATTGCCATAGACTTGCTATCAATCTATCTATCTATCTATCTCTCTTTCTGGCTTTACCAAAACAGTGAAAGAGAAGGAGACAAAGATTGAACGATAGATAAGGCTTGGTGGGGAACTGGGAAATGCTTGGCTAGATGACTGGTGAAAAGGAGAAAAAAGAAGAAGAAGAAGAGAAAATCCGATCTGAATGAATCCATCGCCAACATTAAAACAGCAGAATAGACCGATCAAGTGAGGCACAGAGTGTGTGTGTGTACAAAGATTAATAACAGATAACAGATAACAGCATGTGTTGGTTGAAGCAATGTTGAAGAATTACCTCCTGGAAACTCCTCTCATACATACATACAGACACCAAAGATATAACCAAAGCAATGCAAGAGAGAGATTGTTGTTTGGTTAAAGATCGAAAGTGATTATCAAACAACATTTTCGTAAAGAATATAGATCAAATTATCGATAACGATGTTTAAGGATGATTCAGCCAGGAATATTATATTAAATCATACATATTTGGGCTACAAAATGTGTTGGAAACTGTACAAGGGGAACAAAAAAAATGGGGGATGAGACGGAAAAGAGGAAGGAAACCAAGATAAGAACTTTGTTACTCGTACCACCATCTTTATTGAAGGCCAGAGGCCTACGAATATACCATTTTGATGATGATGATGATCGAGCAGGGTTTTTTTTTGTTTTTTTTTATGGCTGCTACAAAGCTCCAAAAGCAATTCTAAATGATAAAGATCTCGTATTTATTCTCACACACGCAAATATTGTAGGGAGAATGTTTGGTTGGTTTAGGCAGAGAGCCGAAATTACATAGATCGCTATCGGTTGCAGTGTGCGTGTGTATGCGAGCTTGCTGAAAATGGTTCTAAAAGCTATAGCTCTAGCTGCTGATTGGATGGGGAACACGTTGGTTAAACATTCAGGCTACCCATTCAATTGCATTATGTCATTGATATGATTGGACAGATAGATTCATCATCATCGTGCTGAAACATCCGGCGCCTTGAATCCTGGCATTTGAATGATATTCAAAATGAAAGTTGCAGAAAAATCAGCAACAGCTAAAGATACAGAATTCTCTTATCTTGTTTGATACAGCACATCCATCCAATCAAATTCACAATCAAAACGAATATTCAACCGAACCGGATTCGGGTTCTCTCTTTCTCTCTCTTCGACTGATGTATGAGCTCGATATACAAAGCTGTGGTTCATTGTACAGGCAGAATGCAATGGCAGCAGTCAGAAGCCCGGTAGCTCTTCAATAATCATAAAGCTAATTATACACCAAACACTTGGCACGTGGCTAAGCGGCCCAGCCAAAAAGCAACAGCGATATCAGCAGCAGCCAATATAAAACATTTTCGGTTGGATCATATGTCACTGTCCGGTATATTCGCTGGACGTGCTCCTAAACCAAGATTCTGGGTGTGAATCATCCTATGGTGAATGATGTTGCCTAGCTTTAGTTAGAAGGAACTTTACTTTTCTTCTTATTCGATCATCTAAGTGGGCGTGTATACTATGCATGAACAACTCGATCAAGATTCTGACAATTTTGATAAGATGAGATCTTTTAGTCATAAAAAATCATTGCACTAAAATGTACAGAATGCACCAGTAATGCGAATGGCGGTACAAGCGCCTAAATTATCGAACGCTAGGTCAGGAGACGATAGAAACAGAGATTGACGAAAAGGATAACAATCCAACTACCGACAGCCAAGGTTGAACAGTCCACCATCCATCCACCAGAATGAATGGAACGAAAAACATACTAAAAGCTTTGCATCTCGCTTCTGTTACTGCTGCTGCTTATGAATAAAGATTAAGATCATAATGAAGCTTCCAGTTTGTATTCGTGTGTGTGTGTGTATTCGAAAAAGCTCCTTTTTTCGGCTGAAATCACAGTGTGTGTGTGTGCTATCATCGAGAAATTATTATTGTATCATATTATCTATGGTGAAGGAACACCACACCAACTTTTAGGAGACACACCAAGAAAAAACATCGACGAGTATAGATTTAAAAAAAGACGATGAAGAAGATGAATAAAACGACAAAACGAAAATATCATTTCTTTGTGTTAGGCAATTTACAAACTGAACAGATAATGAAGTTTTGAATAGATAGTAAGAGCAATGCAATCTATGATATGATCTTGGCAGCAGCAGATTTAGAGGAAAAAAAATATAGATCAAAAGATGCTAGCGAACCGATAAGATTACTTTTTCACGAATAAATTGATGATGAATAATCCGCTATCCGCTAATCTTTCTATCTTTTTATCAATTTGTTCATCTTTTTTCCATTAACTCCACGGAAATTTACAATTTTTTTCTCAGTTTTCAATGCGTTCCAGGATCAATAATATCAATAACAATAATTAGCAGGCAGTGCCTTCCGGCGAGGGCGATGGTTAATCGACTGAACATAAAAAGAGGATATAAAGATAAAGAATGCCAATTTCGAAATGGGTATATCTCATTGGATATTTTTTTTTCGAAAATTGTTTGAATATCCTTGCCCTGTTTGGACGCATGGCTCCATCTATCGGTATTTGGATCATGACTATTTCAAAATTAGGTTCTGATATCTGGACAACAAATAGATGGATAGAATATGAATGCCAAAGATAAGAAAGCAAGCAGAAACACGATCGACGTTGCACGATTCTCTTTATCGTTTCTGGGATTGGTGATTCTAGATTTCTGAATTTGGCAGGTTTTTCTCCGACGTGTTTGTCGCGGGGCTTTCCAAGGGAGGATCGAAATGTGAGAGAGGGAGAGAGAGAATTTTCATTTTTGATTGCATCGAATATCCGCAACAACAGAACAGTAGCGTTTTTCCACCAAGGGATGAACCAAGATAACGTTGTTCTGATCGCGCTTTATTCCTACGACACAACAGTCCAAGATAAGGCGTTGTGAATGTCGAAACTGGCCAAAAAACAAATCTCTCAACACGCGCGCAGTGTGATTGGTTATCTTTTATACTTCTGCACTACTGTGGCTATCGAAGTTGGTCACTTTTTTCCACGATCAAATGCCCATGATAGACAATGTGTTTTGATATAAGTTGGTTACTAGCCTTAGGGAGAAATGTTGATGGATGCCAAGATGATGATAGAACCAATGAAGATGGCCAGAACAGATATCGAAACACACTTCGAGATGCTTATCTATGGTAGACAGGCAAAGAAAGATACAAAGCGGACACGCATATGGTTGGCCGGCTCCAACAGGGTCACTATTTGCGCCTCTCTTCCACTTGCCAAGCAAGAGAGAATGCTCGAAGATAATGATGATGATTGGCAACGATAAAAAGCTCAAGATATTTTTCCCTGGCAATTTCGGGTAACATAGTTATCGCCAGACAAGCAACAAAAAGATGAAATTGCGAAATTTTCCGAAAATCAATTTAAACTCCGAAATGATCGGCAAAAGGACATGGAAACAGGCGGTCAGAATTTAGAGAATCGACTCTTTGTATGCGTGTATGTGTGAATTCTTCGAGTTTTTATCATCATCAGTGCAGAGGATCTCTTAAATCTGGGTTCTGGTTTGTTTTTATCTTATTAGTCGATTCTCCCACATTCCAAAAGCGATAGAAACTTTGGTTGGAATGCAAGCCGTGAACGAAAAAGAGGGCTCCCCTCATCAGGGCTTCTCTCATTCTGCCGATCTTTTTTTGTTGTTGTTTATTTCTACACGAATTCTAATTGGATCTTGGCGCCAAGATAAGGCGCCCAAGGAGATGAGAAAAGGAATAATAAGTCAGACAGATAGAAAGACTAGGTTCTAAGAGATAGGGCAAATAATTGAGACAATGGAGAGATAGAGAAAGAGAAAAAAGAGACAAAGATAAGAATAAGAAAAAGACAACAACCGAAAACAGCGGAAAAAAAGACCAAAACGGTGGAAAGATATTGCAAAATACAGAAATACATAAAGAAATAGACAAGAACGACGAGAATGCGACAAAAATGGCGAAACCAAAAAAAAAAGATGAAGAAACGTACGCGACGTAGATTCATTCCGAAGATAATGTTCTTGGATCTTTCTGTCTATCTCCCGCACACCAACAGCACAAAGTATAGACTTGCATAATAACCCGAAAAGCTCCCAAACAGGATAGATTTTGGAAAGTATAACAACAACGTTTGAATTGATTTCCCTTGGAGAAAGGGAAAAGATAAGAAACAAAACGCGCGCGAAAAAAAAACCCGAAAACCAGGAATGAAGAGGAGAAAAGGCAGGAAACTCTGAACCTAAAGCAAAAAATACAAACTAGGAAAACAACCGAAAGTAGCTAAAGAGATGAAAAGTAGAGGAAATCTATCTATCTATCAATTCTATCCATCTCTGAGAACCATGTTATCTTTTATGCTGTTTGTCGCCAACTATTTCGACCTAAACGACGTGTGCAAGTGCATAGATAACGATAAGAATGGGAAACATATAAAATAATCATTGAGAAACGAACAGAAAAATGCCTGAAGAACTAAATTGAATGTTTGAATGGATGAATCGAGTAGTCAAGGCGCCATGGACAAAAAGCGAACACGAGAAAAGATAAAATAATGTGTGCAAAGATACTTTATCAAAACGACACGCGGAAAGACAAGGATACCCATTATATTTTTGCACCGTGTGTTTGGGCCTTTACCACGGATATACAATAGAATTGTGCCACAGAATGCAATGACCAACCAAATACCCTAGCAAAAATGGATTTAACCAAACTATGTGCTGTAGCTGAATCTTGCTCAGCCTGTGTTCCATTATCGTATTTCTTTTTGACCAGAAAGACACCAAAAAGACCCAAGGGGGAGGATAAGGGAATGGAGAGAGAGAGAGAGAGAGAGTATTGGCGTGTGTCGATTCTACTTGCTTGATTGCGTGCTTGTGCGATTTCAATCAAGATGCACTTGGTGCTTTTGTATTTTGGAAAAAAATTGGCAACATTCATAGATAACATTTGTTTGGGCGTTCAATCTGATAACCCAAAAGAATCGAGCTGTGAAGAGCAAGATAACGAAATAAAAAAAACTATTCTGAGGATGATTGTGTGTTTGAAGCTAAAAAAAGATAATGTCGAAATTATCATCATTATGTTGTTGTTGGAACACTTTTTCCGACACGATGCTTTCAAACGAAGATCTTATTGACGACATTGAAGTTACTTTATCTGGGGATGCGTTCTGGAACATTCAAGATCGGCTATCAGATCAGTGTTATTTAGCCACTGGCTGATTCTCATTTTGGATCAATTTGTTTTCACCATCATCATCTGCCTAAAAGGGTTGCCATCTTTGGCAGCCGTTTTGACTGAAAGATCATCCGAGGATATCAGATATCCAAGAATCTCACTATATCTAGCTTATCTGTGTCTGGAAATATTGTTTCCTTAGTGCTGTACGGGATCTAAGCAATAATTTTGATAAAGTCGGATTGATTTCTGGGTTGCTTGAGAAATCCCCTCTTTGAGGATTCCCCTCTTCTTCATCTCTTTCTTAACTGAGATGAAAATCATGTTTTCACCGAGCAGATCTGATATCATTGATCTTCGAGAGACAGAGAAAATAGTGTCCGAGAATGATCTTTTCCTAACGATAAATGTCATCATTTGCTGGGCATCTTGTTGTTCTGCCATAGTCAGTGATGGCGGAAAGCTTGTGACTTACAAAAAAATGTTGGAAATAGCTTCGCGAAAATTAAAAGATAAAGAAAAAACAAAGATATGCATCTTTGAGGATTCATTGAATAGAAATGTTTTTCAAAGAATTTAGTATTTCAAAACAGACAGAACAAAAGAGAGAAAGAGATGCGGCTAAGTGCATAAACCAATAGCACCTTGGATGCACATGGTGCGCTACGCAAACTGAAGATGTTGCTTGCAAATTCTAGCTTAACAAGGCAAGCATCTTTCCACTATGTACAGCATAAATTTTGTTTGTTTTTTTGTTGGATTTTTTGCTTGAGACTAATTTTGAAGCATTTGAATTTGAAAGGAAAACAAAAAAATTTAAAACGCGTTTTCTAGTTTTTGATTAATATCGACATGAAATATAAAATTTTGCAAAAGGTTCCTCTTTCTATGTCTCGACTCGTGCAATACAAGTGTTTATGTTCAGGGTTCCAGAATCGATAGAGATATTCACTTGAGGTGAAAGTCAAAGGTAAAAGACTTCTTGGAACCATATTGGTTTTATCTGAGAGTAATAAAATTCTGATCTTTGAGAGATGGACGATCATCATCTCGAAAACGTATTTGAAAATCTTCCCTCAACAATTAGAGCATGCGTCCGTTGGAAAAACGAAATCCCGCCCAACTATTCAACGCAGCTTTATGAATAGGAGGAGACAGTACAGAAAGAGGTAAAAACATTCATAAATTTGATGATTGTTGAACGCAAAAAAAATGTAGAAAATCCACCCAGATTGCGTAACACCGCACATAATCATTTTAATTGAGGATAACCATTTAATGCAACAAGCGTGACACCTGAATTACACAAACTTGGCTACTATAAATATGGAAACATTTAAAATATTAGATCACGATGCTTGCGTGTGGGCTCATTAAGAAAAAGTCGGAGCTACGACTTCTTCTGAATTTGATGCATGGTATGGTGGAGGCCATCACCATGATGATAATCATCATCATAATTAATAACAATTAATTATATTTGCAATAACTTTACCATGGGCAGTGGAATGCAGGATTGTTATTTTCAAAAAAAGAAGAGGAAATCACATGATTATTATTAATTTTGATTCAAGGGGTATTTTCGGAATGAAAGAATATCACAGAAAAAATGATGGATTCTTTTTGAAGTACAAAAATCAATTTATGGGAGACAAAAAAAAAACTAATGCACATCACTGCCCGATCAACACCGGCAATGTTGAACGGACAATTGAATTCTGGCGTCTGTTCTTGGGCTTGTTAGTTTTGCAGCTAGTTTTTCTCTGGTTTCTTTTTTTGGCCAAGTGTTTCTGGTTATATTTTTGGTCGAACAAACATTTTACCAACACACACACATGTAAAGATGGTTAACCGAAACAAGCATTGGAACAATTAAGGATCTCCACCCGAAAAACCGACAACACCAACAAGAAAGAAAGACCAAAAGAGATAATTTCAAAGACAATTTAATAAAATTCAGCGATCTTTTTTGCTCACCTTATAATTCAACACCATACACATACACACATTCACACGCAAACAGGTAAGCAAGGCACAACCAAAGCAAACAACACACATAGACTGAATATAAACACGAGGAACACGCCCAATCGGGAACATTTCCGAAAATGTTTTCTGTTTTTAGTTGCATTCGTTTTATGCCTTATGGTGTGTTGGTGACAAATTAAATTTCAAAGATAAAATAAGGTTTCTAGGTGGAGGTTCATAGCACCAACCAACCTATAGCACCATAATGCACTCTCTTTCCCTTCCTACCATCACCTTTAGGTTTGGCTACCTTTATACAAGAAATAGAACCCCCTACAGGATCAATGCATTATACATACAGTTCTTGGAATTAAGGTTCCAAGATGAAATTGATCTAGGGCCACGCCTTGGGATTACTGGAACGTTTTGATTTGAAAAGATGTTGATTCAAATTAAGTAAAGCAAAAAAGGCGTTTCTATGTTTAGCAGGGAGACAATATTGACCATTTGTTATTATTTCAAAAAGATGCTGTTGTAGCTGTTGATTTGATTTCAACAGTTTGATTCAGGATTCGTTCAGTCAATAAGAAATTTAAGAAAGGTTCCGCTAAAGAATCGCGCCTGAATAAATAAACCTGTAAATGTTCGTGATCTCTTGTACAACAGAATCACAAAAGTAAAGAATCGAATTGATTCAACCAAATTGGATGATGAGAATGATTACATTTTTGCAGCAAAAAAACGCCCAAAAAGAAAAGAAAAGCACCGTGTTTGATTGTTTGTTTTTAGGCTTTCAACGCCCTTCAAGGATCAATTTTTATGGTGGAACGAAATTGCACTAGTTTTGTTGTTGATCCGAATCAACAACATGATCGTGATCGTATTTTTCACGAAAATGTTTTGCAAGTTTTTGAAAGAATAAAAAATTATTAAAAAGGTAAAAAAACAACTTACCTGGATAGTTTTAATGTTTGACCAGAAGAATATTCTGATTCACTGCAATCAAGGATTGTTGGACGCACAAACAGCACAAAATTTATATTTTTGAGAAAAGCTTCGAAAAAAATCACGATCAATCCAAATCAATAGATCGACAAAGGTAGAAGAACTTGGATACCTTCATTGCAATAATTGGAAGAACCAGCACCAACAAATTCGAACAAAGAAGCGATTTTGGCGGGAACCAACAGAATATTCCAAATCTCTTTCGTATATGCTGTTACGAAATTAGCTACTGAATAGCGAATACTGAATGGTGAACAAGTGTCCAAACCAAACTTTTGGAACCACCAAAACGTATCTTTCCGATAATGAAGCAACACTGCCGAACCGAAACAAATAAGTGAACAAGATTCGATAATAAAATAACAACCACAATTTGGATAATGAACATGGACAAATAAAATGGACATTTGGCGCTAAGAGATTATATTTTGCCAAATGAGAGAGAAACATTGCTTATTTCCTTTGGTTTTTTTTCTCTCTTTTTCTTTCTTGACATTGCTCTCAGCTATGGAAGAGATGAGAGAAGAGAGCCAATAAGAATGGAGCCATCATCGACTAGACAGCCAATTAGATTGGATTGAAGAATAGTGTAGAAAAAAAATAGAGGTAACAGGGCGTGTAGTTCGCCCCAGACAAATATTTGAACATCAAATTCTATATAATAATGTGGATCAATTGCTAACCACCCCAACAACCTCCTCTTAACTTTATCTTTTCAATTTATGTAAACCTTTTCCCCGTAAAAAAAAGTGCAGGGCATGAAAATCCGCCCTAGCTCTGCTATCTACGACAGATGGCGCACAGGTTTCAACTTTTTTGCTCAAATCTGCAATGCCATGGAGGAAATCTTGAAAATCCAAATTAAAATTTTTTTGGCGGGCCGGATATAAAGTATTGTAAAATGCAGACCTATGGGGACATCTCTGAACAAAAGAACAGAACTACAACCTTTTCTCCTGTTCAGATTGTGTCTCGTCATGGGGTCAAATCGGGAGCACGCCAATTGAGCGCACGCACTAGCGCGTTCCCTTTAGCACGCGTGCGATAGGATTCTGCGCGCTATCGCGAAAGGAGACGAGCGCGCGAGCAATAGACGCGAG